>VZDJ01000173.1:334817-367413 GCA_008694505.1 Cyanoderma ruficeps
AAAGAAAGAAAGAAAGAAAAGAAAAGTGACTGATAGAAGTTAGAAGTAGAGTATTGAGAAACATTAACATACATATTCTAAACTCCTGGCCAAAGGAGGCCTTTGTTGTGCTTTTCTTTACAACTAATCCTACTCATTTCAATGGCCCATGTGCTCAATTGGCTCAGCATCCTGTTGGGGCCACAAAATTCACACAAGGTACCTGGAGAGATGAGGTGATTTTACAGGTACAAAAGTCCTTCCTAATGTGACCATCCTTAAAAATTTTTCTTTTATCACCTGAAGAAGCACTCAGGATCCCAGAAACATTTGTTCCCTCTCTCTTATCTCCTCACATATGTACCTACTTTATACCCACCACTCTAACAAAAACAATTTTCTTCTTCCAACAGACATGTTCTCATGTGTAATCACAGATGAGCGTAACTACCACGATGCTGAGCAAGGCCCTGCAACACTCATTCCTGCGTTTTACAATATTGAGCTGAAAATGAGAAATAACACAACCAAGCGTCATCCTCAAAGGCTATCAGCATATAGAGGGTTAAATGTTTCATAATTATATAAGAACATGTAATGTAGGAGACGGCCTGATCTGAGGTGTTTTTTTAACAAAACACAAGTATCATGGCCAAAGCAGATATGCTGAATTAAAAAGGAGATTTAAGGACTATTTTGATATATCACAAAGCAATTTTGCATATTATTTAAAGGACATTGGGTGGTATTTCCTTCATTGACAATTCGAAAGGACAACAATAATCTTTTAATATTTTCTTCTTGTAAATGCATACTAATAATGATAGACTGAAATAGCATTCTGAAATACAATTGTTCATTCTTTGTGTATTTATCCCTCCACAAAATAATGTAATAAGGAATAATGTATCAATGAGAACTGCTAATACTCACATTTTGGCCTGTAAAACTATGACTTTGTATTCTACATTGAAATCAAATTAGATTTAAATATTAAAACAGCAACAATGGTGAATGAGCGCAATTCTCTTAGGGCAGAAGTACCAATTTTAGTTTATATATCTAAAAAACAATAGGCTATTCATCTTTGAGTATAGACAGAAGATAATTTGCTCTCAGCAACATAAATATGGCAATAGAATGTTAAAACGCTTAAAATTAATCATGTTCTTAAACGCTTCCCTTCTGTAGAAGATGATTTATAAAGTAACAGGTTGCAATATGTTATAAAATTCTTTGACACCTGAAGCAAGTAGGGAAGAATATATTTTTAAAGTATCATAATTTTGAAGTAGAAGGGAAGTTGTGACAAAGAGAAAAAGACTATGCAACAAAAACATAAAAGCAGGAAATTTGAAGAGCCTAAGAATGTGTTATTTCAAAAAGAACAAGTCTGTCTGATTCATCACCATACTTTTGTTATTTCATCTCTAGCATTAAACAACTTCATAATCATAAGCTGTCCTTTAAACTTCACAGAAAAGCCTGGATTTCACACTACTGTGAGTAAAATATGTTTTGTTTTAAATGACAAGAAGTGTCAAAACTGATTCATTCTGCTGTTAAACTCATCAATTTCACAAAACAGCAAAAAATTGTGAACAGGAGTGTAGACATGTTTTGCTACATCGGCAGCTAGCTCTCCTCTCATTGGTTAGTTCTCTTTTCCACTAAGTAAAAACATTTCTTAAAACCATGCTGGTCACTTGGAAAAAAAACTCTTCTAAATCCCCCCACAATTTCTGTCTTTACTTTCTTTTCAAAGACATATTTTTTAAAGCTCTTTGATAATCAGCAGAATCAGGAGTACAAAAATCTTGCTTTTCAAAAAAATGCAAACATTGAGGAGATGAAGATCCAAATACTGCTGTCCTGACATATACCAAATATACATTTTTTTTTTAAACTTGCATTTTAAATACTATAGGGATTTCATCATTAGGATAACATCACAAGGGAATGATTGGGCTGAGTGAACAACCACTGTCAAAGACATTGGCAAAAAAATAGTGTCTCATATAAATTTGTTTTAGAGAATCATTCAACCACATGTCCTCCCATCTACATGTCACTACTAAGTTGGTGTGAGAAACAATCTCAGAGAGTGAGAAAGTATAATTCATTCTCATGTATTCACTTAAGCAAAAGCATATTCATTGACCATGCCATTCTCTAAAGGGGATCAGTACCTTTGTCACAGGCAGTAACCACATCCACAACACCCAAAAGACTTTAATTGTGGTTTTGTAGGTCTATTTGTAAATAATGAAATACAGAAGGGATTTACCCAGTAACACATTTAAAGTTTTACTTATTACCATTTCTCAGTTTGTGGTTTGACTCCCCTGTTTGAACACTTTAGTGCAAAACCAAGGTTCAGTGGAAAGTTCTAAGGCTGTATAGTTCAAACAGCTCAATGAATTGTAGCACAGACAAACATAATTCTACGCAATTCTAATGTACAATTCTAATTGGAAATTTTTGCTCATGCAACATTTGTATCAAAGACTACCTATAGCTCATATGAACTTGTTTTACTTTGGAGAAAACTGAATCCAAACCTGTGACACATGCTAGTCCTTCAGAAGAACACTGCTTGTTTTGTTAGCATATAGACGTATGAAAATAAGTTAAAAATAGATCTCTGTATTTGAACATCATATAAAAGGATGATTTTTCTAAACACCTCATGCTACATGATATTGCAAAGACCTGCCATTCGAAGTTGTATTTTGTGAGGTGATTTATGGGGAAAAATATGTGCAGTGCAGATCGAAATAATTTTGGATTAATTTATTCTTATTTAACAACCAGTGTCTGTCTTGCACACTCTGAAAGTATTGGCACAATAAGACATTCCTAAACCATTGCTGTTATCATCTCTACTTCTTGAGTTTACTGAGACCATAATTTCGTTCTCAGAAGTGTTTGGTCTCTCAAGACTGTTTCCTCTCATAAGAAAGTACAGTCAACTTTCTTTTTTACAGTTTAGGGAAATACTGGTTGTTCAAATTATTTCTGGTATGAATCTTATATCAACATTTCCCTAAATTACTAGAGTATTGTATGTTTAATAATAGGAAAGATTTCTATTAGAATACAATGCTCTAATGGGTTTCTGTGATCTGTGATTGATTGCTTAATTCATAATATATTCTTTTCAGCTTACACAGCTGCAGGGATTTTACATCTTCAGAACTTCTTCATGCATTTGCAACATAAATTACATTAACCCAAGTTACCATGGATTTTGCTTTTCAGAAAAAAACTGTCCTACATGGTCAAAACATAGCTTTTTTTTTAAAATCAAACAGCTTTAGATCAAGCAAGTCAAGTATAAAGACATCATATGGCTAAAGAAGATAGAAAAACAACTGTGGAATTCACCTGAGATAGTGAAATAAAAGATGTCATCCCTAAAATTATGTACCTGGATTAAAAAGTTTAAAAATGACCCTTTGGAGCAAAACTAAATCACAACTGTTCTGTAAATTGCAAGAGTACATGAAAAAAACTCTTTTATACTTTCAACCAAATGTTGTGAATTTGACTATCAGCAAAAGAAGTTCTTACCAAGTTTTTACTCAATGCATTAACATCTCTTTATGCTACAATTGAGTTTTCTTGCAAAGAATACACAAAAACTGCTGTGTACAAGTTAATCACAACAGTAAGCAATAATTAATTTTGTTCTGAGTAACTGCTATAAAAAGAAAGTAGAATTAATTTTGATGATTAAAATCAGTCAGTCATTCCCATGTTTACCCTTTCATTAAACTGCTATCACTCCAATACAAGCTGTCCTATTGAATCATTTATGATGAGAGAATACTATACTAGCATCAGATTATTCTGGAGCCAAGAGGGAGTGGGAACACATATCAGACAAACAAATTTAAGGCTATTTAAGCACACAATTACACTTGCTATCAGCTATAGACTTTATGAGAGTTCAGAAACTACTTTTATTCTATGCTGTAGGACAAATAAAATGTGAAAAACTGCAAATTTTGCTTGTGATTTATACATAACTATGAAAAGAATTACAACCAGTGGTGGAAATACAAATCAGAGTGACATCAGTGCTTTAACTTGAATGATTTTTTTTTTCCCCCCTGACAAAAAGGGTCATTGAATATTTCAGAAGCATAAAAATACTGAACTACTCCAACTATGAATTAAAATACATTTATTTTGTCTAGCAGAAAAATCCATTTATATTTATACCATCTTGAATATAAAAATATGGAACGCTGGACACAGATATTAAAACCATTCTTAGTAACTTCTCTTATGCTGGAAAGCCTTTTCATCCCTATTTGACTGAAGAAACAGGAACCCTAACAGATCAGCTACATCCTAAGCAAGACAACATAGCCACTATTCTGGGCTTCTTTTACCTACCACATCCTGAGCTTCAGTCTATTTGTCAGTAACAAGGGAACACAGGCAAAGTTCCACTGAAGATCTGCATAGAGGAAAGACTCTTAGGCAGGAAACATCACAAAATTAAATTGAAGAGCACTATTCTTTCCATCACCTCAATTTTCTGGTTCAGCACTCTTTATATACATAATTTTAAACTAAACCAAGAAAACCACTGGTTTTCATAAGCTGAATCCTCATTTTTGTTTAAAGGGACAGGAGAAGAAAATGAAGAAAAAGCTTTTAGATCAAGAGAAAAAACAGGAAGATTATTCAGCAATTACCACCATGGACAAAGCAGAAACGAATCTTGGCAAAAGTTAACTTCACTTTTGAGTAACAAGAGGACAAATGTTAAAACACTTTTCCTTCCTGCATTTCCCAGGCTCAACTTCACTCTGTCATTCCAGAGTCCTCTACCCATCCCAGTGTGGCAGGGGATGGGAGTTGCAGTCAGTACACACTGGTTTTTTGTCCTCCACTCCTTCCTTCTCACAGTTCTACTCTACTTCAGCATGGGTGCCCCACAGCTGCAGTCCTTCAGAAACTTTTCTCCAGCATGGGCTCTGCACACTCTACAATTCCTATCAAGGAAAAGCTGCTTCAGCATGGACTCTGCATTGGCTGCATTCCTTCTGGAATATCTGCTCAGGCATGGATGCTCCACATGCTGCAGGGAAAAATGTGCCCTGATGCCTGGAGCACCACTTGCTTCTCTGTTGTTCCTCACTCTCTTTATTTCCTCCTCCTCCTCCTCTGTCTGCCTGATTTTATTTTTTGCATGTTCCTAAATGCATTTTCACAGAGGTACCAACTTGGCTGGTGGGCTCAGCTCTGTGTGTGGTGGGTCCATTGCAAAGAAGCCGTGACAAGCAGAGGACAGTCCCTGACCTCGTCCCACAGAGGACACACTTGCTGTTTCCCCACCCACCCTGCTATCAAAACCTTGCCACAAACATCCAATACCAGAATCAATTAACAGAAATACAGGGACATAGGATCTCCCTCAGGAGTTCACCTACTGGATAAAAATCAGCTGACAACCTGAGTAAGACAGAAGCATATACTTAAAATAATAGATGGGGTAAATAATGGAGAATAAAAATCAGAATGCAACAGAGAATATCGGTCATATGAACTCAGAGTTCAGGTAAGAGCTGGGAAACTACAATCATTTGTGAGATTTCTTAGTGAAATTATTTCAATCAAGCATTTTCCATTGTCACATTGTTTAGAAAGATCTTCCTCCTGACTACTAAGTCTTGGACTTAGCAATGCTTAAAAAGCCATACTGTGGTATAAGAAAAAAAAGAACCTACAAAAAACAATCAAAAAAACCAAAATAACAGACAAAAAAATCCATGAAAAACCAAAACCACACAATGAACCATGACAGCTTCTAACACATTTCTCAAAAACCTTCTTTCAGCTGTGGGTAGAAACTGAGAATGTAAAATTTCAGCCAAGCACCAAGTTAAAAAAAAAATTCAAACTGCAGTCACACAAATCCAAGTTTATTTATAGTCACAATATGCTTCTTTCAACAGTTAAGCTGAAAGATACTGAAATGGAAACAATGAATTCAACTTATAATGCTAATGGATCATATCAGATGTAGCTGACAATTTTCAGGATAACAATTTAGTTTATGAATGCAAACAAATTCGGTGTTTACAGGTCAAGCAGTCCAAGAGTATTACAGCAGGATGTTGTATAGTCAACTAGGTAGTATTTCCTGAAATACTTGTAATAGGGAATATGGAAAAACAGTTTTGTAAAAACTAGGTGAAAAAAGAAGGTGATGAAGGTAAAGATGGAATGATGTCTTCCAAAGCTATAAAAACACATGCTGAGATTCAGGGGGAAAAAAAAATCTGAGCAGCTTTTAATACACAGAAGTCTTTATTCTGGCAATTAAAGCACCTATTTTTTACATCTGCAGGTTTAACAAGAGGCAATCATTTTTAAAAGTACATCTCTGGAGATGTAAATTTTTACAAATATCACACTCTATTTTGAAAATTTCCTCATGTGTAAGTACTACCTACTGTAAAAATCATGTTCCACTCTATGATTATCTAAATTTATTTTTGGTTTTCTGTACATCAGTAGCATTTTGTTGTCCTATAACTTTTTTAGTTTTCTCTCCAAGCTGATAGTTCCCCAAAACGACAGAACAGAACTGGAATACGAAATTTTGCTGTAAGACCTGCCAGATGTCAGTTCTGGTATTAATGGACTTTTACAATACTCTCTGAAGCTTTAATATTTTCTATACTAGGAAATGTAAATCAGCTCAAGACAATGTCATTGCCACATAGAGCTGAAGCGTTGCTGGAAAGTGTATAAAGGCAAATGTAGACAAAAGGAAACTACCTTAAGCCTACTTCAAAAGGCCTGTAGGAGCTTTGCTGACTGTAGAAGTGTTTTTGAAGGTCTAAAGTACTACTGAATTAATTGTCCTTAAGTACTGGGAAATATATTAAAACCAAATCCTGATCCAAAAATCACTTTAACTGTGTGAACTACTGTAGATTCACACCACATCCATTGGTACTGGCTAAAAGGAGATTCACTGTGCACAGGATAAAATGAACCGAACCAGCATAGCAGCCATGAGCATAAAATTTACATGTGAATGGAGCAGCTTATACCTCAGCCTATTTTTTTGCTGTTTTTGATTTACTGCCTGGTACAACAAAAAACAGAACCTGAAAGTGAGAGCAGTTTTATGTTTTAAAAGTCCCAGCACCTTCTAGCTCCCAGATACTTCACTGTATACGACACACACAAACAATAAGTTTTTTGGAAATCCTTATCCCCCTACATTTATTTTACACACTGAATAGGGAAAAGCTCAAGTGCAAAGTATCTTTATTCAATACATTTCCAAAACTGAAAACAGGGGATTCTGCCAGAACTTTCTCTTATTCAATCTACGTTTCTCGTTGAGTGAGACAGATTATTCCTAATTTTTTTTCCAGGTAGTATCCTAATCTCTATAAACCGTATGCCTACAAATGCACTTTGGAAGTCTTATGCTGTTAGAATATTCAAGTGATTTGTTCTGTTTGTGGTTAAGACACATTATTACCAAATAAAGACAAAGTAGTCTAAATTCCATTAAGTAATTAAATTCTTCCTACTGAATCAATAAGGATTAGATGAAGTATTTAGATTCCAATTTTAGATTCCTGTATGAATTCCAAGTTCTGAAGATCTAAGCAGTTTCTCAGAACCTTAAAAAACCCAACTTAAACTGCCAAACTTTACTCTCTTGAGACCTTCCCATGCTTTTGCAATATTAATGTAAGTGAAACCATTGCAACACTAAAATACTTCTAGACCCGAAAGTGAAATTCCTCTCAGCTATCTGCCCTTCCCAAAAGCAACAAAACTTGTGTTCTTTGCAGGGTCACTCCAGCAGCTGGTAAGTACTAAAAGACATAATGCTTAAAGACGAATTAGTCAAAACCTCCCTGCCTCTCAAACCAGAGTAAAAGTTTAGAAGCAACAAAAATTTGCTATGTTAGCATTAAATAACCCCAGATTTTTCTCAGCCTCTGATATTCCATTTTTTGAGATGCATTGACACAAATTACAACACAGCTGTAGGTATCAAACGCTACTTCTATTAAGATTTCTCCACACAAAAAAATCAAATAATATTATACAAGTATTACCTTGTATCAATACTGTCTCCATTAAATTAATTTAATCTCCAGAAAGCTCAACTAACTTGCATATTCTAATTAATATCATGCTGAAAATAGTTAATGATGCTAAATTACAGCAATCTTTTTAAAAGGGTCAAATTTGTCAATCTGCATTTAAGCTATAAACATCAGGCATGAAAATGAATTGGTTTTGAAGTAACACTAATTCTGAAAGGTCCCACTTAAGAAAATTATTTCCTTCCACAATTTTTCTAAATGTTTAATCAAGTCACCCAGCAGAGGATTATGACTGAATTGCAGGGTTGTACTTCTCTTCCTCTTGCTCTGAGCAGAACCCTCCATCTTCTTCCCTGGAGTTTCAGAGAAGTTCTTGTCTCTCCACCAGGATCTATGTAGGCACACAGCAGAGCACAGCTTTAACACCGTTAACATCAGCTTGCTTCCTCACATCTTAGAGATTTTTTATTAATGTGTAATTTTATTCCATCGTACATATGTTCCCAAAATATAACAATTTCACACTGCACAGATCAGCACCAGTAATTGCCAAGCACTAATTCTCATAATGAACTAACATGCTCCAGAATTTGAGTGCTAGTTCACATACCTCCATTTCCAATAAATAGATGTCTTAACAAGTCACTCCACTACCTGTTGAAATTCTAAAAGATAACTCATTGGAAAAAAGATGAAGCAGATATAACGAATGATGTGCAAAGCAGCATTATTTTAAATTCAGTGTTATGTTTGCCAAATACAGATAGCTATACAGAATATGTAATTCCTCACAGTTTCTTAAACACTGAGAGGTAATTCTGCGTTGGTACATGCAGTTATGAAGCCCCTGAAATGTATTTATCATTCCACTATTCCCTAACTATGAATTGCCACTCTAAATATAAACATTCATGTTGTCAACACCATAGTAAAACACTGCCATTCTTTCCAGCAATATTAACACATTGTAACAGTCAGTGGTTTTGATCATGATAAGATTTCAAGATACTATACCCCTTTTCAGATATTCAAAATAAAACAGCAGAATGAAAATTATTCATGTAATTTCCAACTATTATCAGGAAAGCTGGCTGTTAGAGGGATAAAAAAGTAGTTTTTAATGATGGAACAGAGAATCAGAGATGCACAAATGATGGGTGTAAGAATGAAATATCTGATGCTAGTCATCAAAAAAAGAACCCGAGGAGAGAAGCAATGAAAATTAATATGATAGGAGTCATTGAAAGATGGAACATTTCATGCTTGTAAAGGAGGTTAAAATACCTCTACAACAAGCAGCAGAGGAATACTAGAAAGGAAATTAATCACCTGCATTTCAGAACACGGTGAAGAGGACATGCCATATATTGCATGGAGTTCACACAGATCAAGAAAGATAAAAAGGAAATAAAGCAAAAGCACTTCACTCAATGAACACTATCTATTCTGTATACCCTAAGGCAAGAGTCTCTGGAAAACATATTGCCATCACGTAATTAAAGATTGTATCACCAACTACACGTACAACACGGCCGTATTGAGGTTACCTGCATCATCTTAAATCAGAGCCCCTCAGATCACTTTAATGGCTCTGCAAACAGGGTAAATACATGCAAATATTCCAGATGGATGCTGAATGTCATCTTTACTGCTGGCTAATCAGAGATCACAAACACATAGAACATGCTAACACAGGATGCTATTTCTCAAAATCTGAAAGGGTGAATAAATTTTAGTATTTTCCTTAAGTTGCAGCAACAAGCTTCTGCCACCTTTTTATTGCACATAACAGAGACATGAAATAATCTTTGTAGAAAACAGCTACAGCAACAAGATATTGCACTTATCACCAGAAGCTATTTAATGTTCCTTTCCATGTGCCAAGAGGAATTGATCATCTCTTCTGCAGGTAGAAAGCACATCTTTGTTTGGTGTACAGTACGTCTGTTATACATCAAACTTCAAATACTGTTTTTTCATTCAAGTGTATTACTTATGACAACCTCGCTAATGGTATTTTTCACTAAATATATAGCATCTATTTTACTTTAAAATCTATTTAACAAAAATGATTTCTAGTTTTTAACCAAACAAGACGACCACATGATTTATTTTGTTTCAATGTAAACAAAATAATCAATTCTTATTCTTGCATGAAATTTAAATGTAGCGCAATGTCATACCTTCCTAAAAGGAATGGTCTCTGTTACAACAGGCACAAGCTCCAAGAATGCTTTAAATTCTGCTTTGAGTGTCTCAAAAATAAAGCAGAAATTCACACGCAGGAACATGGAATGAACATTTTTTCACAGAAACAATTTTCACAAAAGTTAAGTAAGAGAAATATTGTTTATAAAAGAAGAATATTTTGACACATGAACAAACTGTGCAAAATTAGTATCTATTCTAAACTATGAAGAGAGAAGAAAATACCCTTATTATTTAAATACAGCAAACATATGCTCACTAGAAAACAACTTATTACAAAAAGCTAAAGAAACACAAATGTTATGATAACAATTAATGTCCCTTTATAGTAAATATAATTAAGTGAAGAATAAGGTTTGTACAGTTGAGGAGAGCACATCACCTTGGATATTTCTTTTAATACAGGAACACCATCTTAAAATGGGAAAGGGAGCCTTTCTTCACCAGTAAAGGTAGTTCCTGTTGCATTTGGAAGAGCATTCCAGGGGAAAAGCCAGTGGCATGATCAGGCTTTCCAGCTGTAATCAGTTTGCCTCACATTCAAGAGTGTTTTACTTAAACACAGTGACATATGGAATCTTCTCCAAAAGACACTGAAGTGGAATGTCAGTTATAATGCTGCTAACACGGAAAATACACGTTTAACTGCTCCAAAATGTTGAAAGAAGGCAACCAATAGTAAATTATTGACACATAGAATGTGAATTTGACACATAGAATGTGGATTTTTTTCAAAATTGTCTTTAACCATGGTGCTAGAGCAGGATTTAAGCTCATGCAGTGTAAACAGCATGAAGCAATGAGGAAACAAGGCTTTTACTTTCCTTTCCTGGCAACAGGATTATGAATGTATTTTATCTTCAGCCTTAGATCATAGAGTTCTTTCCAAAAAAAACCCAACTTAATTTAGTCTGTACAGAAAATATTCCAGTTCTAGAAAAAGAAAATGAAATGCTGAAATCACACCTGGAGTTCAAATGAAAATACTGATTAACAGTTCAGCATCCCTGTATGTTATACTCCATAATATTTTTAAAGAAATAGTCATGAATAATTCAAGTCTCTGTTTTAGCCCCTTCATGTTCTCAAAGCTGGTGTCATTTGGAATAAATAATAATACAACTCCACTAAGTATAAGCTAGCTTGTCTGAACAAAAAGCCTAATGTTATTAGACTTACCATAAATACCTTGCCCTGTTTCTATGAAGAAAACATGGATGCGTGTCCCGTACTGGACGACTTTGTCTGTCCTCCAGGTATGCCCAGAGGGCAATGTCAGCTATAATGACCCATCTGTTCACTACTGGCAAGTGGCAAACTTCTAATGAAGACAGATGTGGGTCACCCTGTACAAGAAGGCTGCAGGGTGCTAATGAATCCACCTAATGGTCACTACCTGCCTCTGCTGACTGATTGATGAGCAAAAGGGTTAAGCTTCAAAAGCACAGACAAGTATTTCAGGTAATCATTAGTCTTACTAGGAGATCTCTGTCACACTGCTTAATACACACACACACACACACACGCACTTACTTTAACGTTGTCTTCCCCCCTTTAAAAAAAAGTATTATTTTACTTCAGACAATGTGAAATAACCTGAAAAGCTCAGCAAAAGATCTCATGAAAGACTCGCTGCTGTTACTACCCAAAGAAATGAAAGTTTCCAATATACATTGGAATTTATAAACATGACCTCAGACACTAAAAGTAAAACCAAAACCTTAAAGGAAATAGCTACTAGTTGCAAAACCCTACAGCGATTCATCCTTTCTAAACACCACAATCTGACAGCAGTATACGAAAGAACTTCTTACACTGAGCTCTATTCGCACAGACCTCAAGTTAATGGATTTTTATTTTTTTTTAAATAACAGTTACTACAGAAGCAAGTGAGGATTTGACTCATTCTGTCAATTTCTACATGAAGGTTATGGCACCACAAAAGCCACATACTTGTGACAAAATATTGCTGTAGATCCAACCATTCATCAATTCAAGCAGTGAGCAAATGTCAGGAAGAGTTATTATGGGGAAACTCCAGAGAGTGAAGCTCTCTAGAGATAAAGGTAGGGGAGGGCAGGGAAGAAAAAAACCCCACAATCAAAACAAACAAAAAAATTACACACCACACCAAAACCAGCCTGTAGTGAAAAATGTTATGACTTTGAGCTAGTGTGGGGTGAAACCTGCAGAGCACATTGCCATCTGCCAGGATTCACCAGGATTTTCTTAATAACCATCTGCAGCAAAGCAAAGTCACAGCACTACCTCAAAGTAGAGAGATGTAATAAAATGATTCATAAAGCTAAAACCAGAAGGAAGTATTTTTATGCAAGAGGTTTTGGGGAGAAGTGGCTCTCTTGCTTTCAGAACCAATTAATTTCTATTCAAAACACCACACAAGAATATCCATTTAATTTTGGGTGTAACTCTACTAACAGGAGATTGGAAATACAAATTTACCAAGGGCTGCAAATCATCCACTGGGAAAGATTTCTTACCAGGTATGCCAGGTGATAGTATATTAAAATACAATCCCATAGTAACATTAAACCAATAACACGTTGCATCAAGAGCTGGTCTTATAAAAAGGCAGAAGACATCCTTATTAGAAAGCAACATTTTATTCCTTGCCATGCTCATCTGTTGAATAATCTTGAACCAAGCCTGTGACCTCATTAGACATCCACACTCTTAACTGTAAATTGAACATCAAGATCCCAGCACTTTCATTTTACACAGTTCACTACATTCTTAAGTGGAGGGGACACTGGCATTTTAGAAAAAAACGTTATTTGAGAAGTACAGAGTTGTTACATCCTTATCCTAGGCTAAAAATAAAAGTGAAGTTATGGCTTGATAGGAGCCATGTAATGTTTATCTAGGTCATAACCAAGTAGAAATTCTAGAAGTCTTGATAAACAAAAGCTAACACTGAACAGCCTTTAACTCCCACAATAAAGACAAAAAACGGCCAGTTCAATATTTTTTATCCAAATTGGACATAGTTGTAAATCTGGTCTGTGTTGAACTTGTTTTTACATCCATATAAAACTAATGAGTTGGTGACACTCAAAAACTTCCATTGCATATAAACAATGATTTCTAGTAAATATAAGAAAATTTATGCCTACTCTGTGAAGGTATAAATTACAGTTTTGCCTAATATATGCCAAGAGTGACTCCAGTGTAAGTTACCTTTTCAAACAGATTTAAATTCACAGATGAGCTACTGCTGCTCCCAGAAGAGAAATGATTAAGCAACCTCAGAATTTTGCCTGAGGCAACAGAAGCTCTTCAAGATCCAGTAACTCCACGAACCTGAGAATTTTATATTGCAAGAAGCTACTAATGTTACATACGAGATAAAACTAACTCTATATGATGAATTCATGTCTAATGGGTGATTTCACTGATGTATCCTATGAAAGCAAACTAAATATAGTCAGATAAGCAGGGGAAAAAACACCAAAAGAAACCTCTGGGAGCAAGGGGCATCAAACATAGGTGAAGCATTGCAAAACCAGCAATTTTGTATTCATGAGCTTATTCACAATTTCACTGGCAGATAAAAGCTACCATAGTCTAGAAAAATATCCTTTGACATTTAAAAAGAAACCCAAGTGTTAATGTCATCATAATAGCATGTGTGGAGAATATTCTGAAGAGAACTGCTGTGTTAGTCACATAGCTCACTTGCCATATGAGGACCTGCAATTTATTAGTGAGAAAAACTTACAATTCCAGTTAAATCTGGTTGTTTGGCACACATTAACTTGTGTTCTATTTTTCTCTATTATATCCACTTTCCTTTAAACTAATAATCACAATTGACAAAGTATACAATAGCTTTAAAATTTTACACTCCACACAGAGAAGACATTCCTATGTGGTTGAAACACAGTAATGAAATGGCAACTAAACTGACGAGTTTTTATTACATCCCACCTGCCTTTCCTCAAAGAATAAAGGAAATTATTCTAAAAACCTTTCAGAAATTTGAGTCTAAAAAAAACAATCCAGCCAAAATCTGCATGGAGAAAGCAAGTTGATTGAATTTACAAATCTTAGGTAAGAGCTCTTTCAAAAGGCACAAGAATCTGTGCTAGGCCAAAGCTTTCCTCCTTTAATCTTAATTATAGATGAAGTTAGAAATCATATTATTTTCTGCCTCTTTTCAGAAAACTTTTTTATAAGTGAAGATTACAAGTAGCAAGATTATTTCTAATAAGTCCTCCTTTATTCTTTACAGTAATGAATACAGCTCTTTTTTTTTTTCTGTCTAGGAACCTTCTCTAAGTGTCTCATAACTCTCATAATTTTCCTCTGAACTGACTCTGATTGGCCTCCACATTTTATACCTGAAATATGCTAGAGGTGACACCATACTGCAGGTAAAGTTTGCTCTTTGTAGCAGCTCACAGGAATTATACCACATTCATTGCAGGCCAAACTTCTTTGTACACATCCTAATACAGCATCTGGCCATTTTCCCTTTTTCACAACAATAACACAATTTTTACACACAGAGCCTAAAGATTGCTGTTCCTTAGCATCATTCAAAGTATTTGGAACAAAGCTACCAATAAATACATCTGTATTATGGAAAAAAATGAGAAACTGGCAGCAGTTCTCCAAGCTGGACACATTTTTCTTTTTACTGTATTAGTAGCACCACCAACTGAAGGCTGGTTCTCCAGTCCTTTCTCTGAAATTATTCAAGAAAATATTACTTTGCATTTGCTCAGTGAAAAGTTATCACAAGAAATGTCTTTAAAAGCCTAATTTCCCTAAGACAAAATAGCACACTGATACTATTACAAATGATAAAAGAACTCAGTTCCATGAACTTTTCACTGCAAAGTGGGATGGTATCACATTTTTTAATGTATCCAGGTGAATGCTTCAGAGTTTTAGTTCAACTCCTCTTTTTTTCTGAGATGGTATAAGCCCCTGGCTTTCTTTCCTACTTCTTAGTAGGGAAACAGCCTACACATGCCTCTTAATTTATAAGCCATTTCATTAATTCCAAGGTGATAATACTTTACATTAAGCACATATTTAGCAATACAAAAAATTGGCTATAAATACATTAGATTCAACAAACTACTTACAGACTGATTTAATTCCTCACAAACATGTACTAACTTTCTCATTGCATGATTACTTTCTTGTAATGCAAAGGAATCAATTATGCCTCATAAAATGCCAACATTAGTTATCTATTGAAGTTTGATTTAGATTCTGTGTGTATATATATAAACATTTATTTTGCCAAAGTCTACATGGAAGTTCTCTAGCATGGCCAGGTTGAATGCCTCTGTTCTCTCAACCCTTCACATAGTTTTAGTGTATATATTTTTAAAACTGCAAAATATACTAATGTACATGCAGAAACCATTCTTTCAATATTTAAAATCCTTTTACTTTTTAAAATAGTTATTTTTTTGTATTGTAGATATATTAGAGAAAGTGTCTCTTGTCTGCTCTTTTTAAACACAGCTGCTATTTAGGATGTTATTGTGAGCACAAAGAGCTAGACAAAATAAGGAAATGAATGGACAGAACTCATCATAAAGTGTTCTTTAGTTTGTGCTTACCTGGTTTTATTATCCTTTCACTGTAAAACAAAATTTGCAAGTCCATCCATAGTTTGAGAGATTTGTTTTCAGCACTTTCAGCAAGACTGCTGTACCTCCCCAACTGTACTACTCCATTTTTCATCTGCTTTATCTAAAAGATACAGTTTCTCATATTCCCCCCCACCCCCCTTAACAAACCTTCAGGAGTAGGGGAACAGGGGGACAGAAATAGTTCATAATGAAACACAGTTATCATGCAAAGTCATAGCTGGCAGAAATCACATTCTAAAAATCAGGGATATCCTGTAAACTGCACTGCCTCCTTTTATTTTTTACTTGTTAATATACTTTTAGGAATTTATTAATCAAAAAAAAGGGGAAATTTTATATTAACCATATTTTAAAAAAAAACTAAAAACAAAAAACACCCCACACGAACAAAACCAAAAAACCAGCACCTAAAACTCATTATACAGACATTACAGCAAAACTAAACACCATAACCTCTGGAGATCCTAATTCAAGCCCAGTTTAAAGAAAAAAAGCAAATCCCAATTTTTTAAGACATCAAAACCTCAGTAAGGTAATTTGGGAAATTTTTGTCTTTTCCTGATGGGACACTATGACAAATAGACAGTTACAGCTACACATTTAAACATTTGTGAATCTAAATCAGAATGAACTGAGGATTAAAACCACTGCAATTTGCATCCTGGTCTTTAGAGGAAAAAATGGATATGCTTTCAGGTTCAGCAGTCAATTCATCCTTTCTTGATAGTTTTTAACCTATTAGTCAGTCTTAACCAAATTTGACTAAGAACTTGCAGACCTGTTGACATTAAATTAAAGTTTTGAGAAAAGAAGGACTATACTGCTCTGATTAATGGGCTGCACTGTAAGCTCAAGTCTTAGCATAAATCTCTGAATCTGCAGCAAAGTGCTATGTATGCCTTTGGAATACAAAAAGCCTACATTAGCATGCAATCTTTCCTGGGCACCAGCAAATCTAGTCCCAAAGCTGAGGGTTAAGTTTGGTTCCAAGAATGAGATTTCCAGTTCCTGCATTCAATCCCAGAGCACACGGTTGAGTTCAGCTAAGTGTTCCCATGGCTATTTCTAACACACTCATTTGAACCGAGTCTCATTCCAGCTAAGGACAAAAAGATGGTTTTTACCTGGTCAGTTATGCTTTCCATATCATGAAGAACTGAGATGTCTAAGATAATTACAACACACT
Source organism: Cyanoderma ruficeps (assembly GCA_008694505.1). Taxonomy (NCBI): domain Eukaryota; kingdom Metazoa; phylum Chordata; class Aves; order Passeriformes; family Timaliidae; genus Cyanoderma; species Cyanoderma ruficeps. The sequence goes on from VZDJ01000173.1 coordinate 351,923, forward strand.
GTTCATCAGCTTCAATTACTGGGATGCATTCTTGGTTTTAATTCTCACTTAACATGTTTTTTCCTTGTAATTTTTTTATAATAAATTTGTATGCTTTAGTGTTGGAGTCCAGGGCATCCCTTTGGATGACCTGGGACCTGAGAAAGGGAGTTCGGACCCTGGACAGGGGGATGTGAAGCCGGTCCAGGGGGGTTGGAGACCTTGGCACAGAGCCCAGAAAGACACCGAGTTTGATTTTAGCCCATGGGAGAAGCTTCCAACACTGAGAGGAATTACAAACCTCAAAAGTGTGAAAGTAGTAGTTTAGTAGAGCACGGGGTGAGAAATTTTGTAGTTTGGGAATTCTTAGAATAGAGATGAATAGGGGACAAGATGGAGGATTTAGGGTGTTGCCCTAGATCCTTCTCCTTCTTCTTCCTCCTCCATCCTCTGGGGTGGTGATGACACAAAGTAGTTCTAGGCTATTGGATTAGGGTAGAAATTACCATTTTAGTATAGATATCACACGTTGGTACAAAATAGTAAATAGTGAGCACGTAATTATCTGTATAAGAACCAAGCAACGCCCCATCAGTGGGCGGTCGCGTCGTGTCCCAGCCGCTGTCCGGACCTCGGCTGGGTGTGGAGCAAATTGTGAGATACCAAATAATAAACAACACACGAGAACTGAGAACAAGGCCTTGAAGGACTCTGTTTCTTTCTTGCGACACGGCTCGGGGCCTTCAGAGAGCCGGGGACTTTTAACAACCTTGAATCTCGGCAAGGAACCAAAACCCGAGACCTTAGCACGTAACAGAACCTGAAAAGAATATTGTAATCAAACACTTTGTGTAATTTGAAAACTTGAGGCAATGTTTATTCGTCAATTCTTTTTGAACTTTAAAGCAAGATAGAGAAAAAACCCACATTCTCTTCCTCTGTAAACATGCAGTAAAAGACACCTCATTTTTTATCAATTCCTGCCTACAAAGACTAGTTTTCCCCTCCCTCCTGAATCTACTTTTCTGCTTTGCTTCTTCCTTAGTAAAATGAGTTCTAGGCCATCTCATCTTTGTGTATCCCTTTACATCATTCCTTGTTTTCCTCTCATGTCACAGGCAGATTTACACACCCAAGAAAGACTGAACTATTTTACTAGGAGTTAAAGAATGTGGCGTAAAAGAGCCAAGAAGGTAAAATTTTACACTTAAATCCCTTAAAGCCTTTAGCATGGCACACACCTGATCAAGGCTGAGAGAACAGCTGCCTCCCACCCGTGCTATTCCCCCATCTACGTCACTGTTCAGTCCTTCAGTCCTTTTAGTGAGACAAGGTAGTAAATTCTTCATTATCACTTGAGAGTATTCCAAATAAGTAACCATGGCTCACAGCATACATTTGAAAGACATCCTTGTTATTCCAAGAGATTTCATTAGACATCTTTTGCAAGTTTATACCATATTAATACAATTACTTCCAGCATTCTCTGTAAGGCAATATAGCAATCTTAGTTACATCAGCCTTCAGTTGCAAGGTTTGTGTGCCAGAAATAATGATCTTACCTCAGTCTTCTGTCCACATACACAGGTTTTCAAAATTCTCAAGTCCCAGAAAGTTAATCAAATTTTAAGAAAGTTAATTTTATGCAGGTGAAAAGTTATTTGCAGGTTTTTCTCAAAACTATCAACACTTCTGTTCTTTGCACCAGTAATACCTGTTACTTGATTAATGAAACCCTGTTGGTTACTTCTAGTGCTCAGCTTTCAAAACCAATGCTTGGTGTTCTATCACTTCTCACTGTAAGCTGGTAGTATCTGTCCAATTTACCTTACAATTCTTTACAGTCACACTGTGTGAAAGTAGAAAAGCAAAAAAAGAACAACGACAAGAACTTTTATGCCTAAAACATGTTTTGCTGGAGACAGGGAAAACTCAGTCAAAAGGGAAAATACAGGTGGATGCAGTGAAGTATTGACTTTTTAAAATCTTTTCTAATTGCAATCACTAAAAATATAAAAAGAAAATTTTATAATAAAGTATTTTTATGTTAAAAAAAAGGGGATAGAGAAGCTAAAGCAGTTGCCTGTAGCTCAAGTCTTCCCCCTGCACGCATGCCTAAAGGCTCCAAAACTCTGCCAAGCAAGGTAAACCCTCTTCTATATTTCATTTGTTCAGTTTAAAACAAAGTAAAACAACAGCACAGGGAATTTATTCTGAATGTATTTTTCAGGTGTATTTATCAAATCTTTATGAATTCCAAAAGGAGTCGCGAGTCATTTGGTTACAATTTTGACCTATTCCAAAAGTGTGTGAAAATACTGGATCACACAACTGGTGATGTTGGAAGCAACCACAGTGGATGGGTGAGCTGTGTCACCTGGTCCAACCTCCCTGCTCAAGCAGGGTCATCCCAGAGCAAACTGCACAGGATTGCATCCAGACAGTTTTTGGATATCCTGGAGACTTCACAACCCCTCTGGACAATCTGTTCCAGCCTCACCATTTCTAAACATGAAAAGCTTAGGCTGCTAAATTATTTCACAGGATTTACACCAAAGGAGGAAAGGAAGGGCAGGGAGAGAAGCTCATGGATTTTCATTCTTAACTAGTTGGAGGATTTTTTTCATTTTCAATATAAATTGCAGGGGGTTTTTTTCATCCTCTTATAAAAGCCTTACACCTGGAATCTGGGTATAAATTAGTTTTCAAAGAGTAGGGAAAAGCTGAAGTGCCATTGCCTCCTTTTATTCCTGTAATTCTATTACTGTGGGATGAAGAGGTCATATTTTTTCTTGCCTCATTTTTTCTTGTTGTTGACTTTTTCATAATGCAGTTTAGCTTCCCTTTAGAAAGTTAAAGGAAAGATTTATGGGTCTTCATTTTTAAATGCTTATCTAAATACATTTAGTGGAAGCTATTCTATTACAAACAGCTGCTCTTTGCAATAACTAATGAAAGCCAAGATTACTCGCTAAAGGGAGGGGCCCCACAATATTGTTGTACAATTATGCAGTAAACCCAAAGAAGCAACACAAGCCTTGTTCCAAAAATGGCAAAATCACGTAGTTATTATCACAAGATGATTCCAACAACCACTCAATGGAGAAAAATAAAGCTTAAAGAAAAGAAAGCAGAAAAATTTTCAGCTGTTACCCTAACACATGTCAAACAAAGATTCAAGTGAGTTATGATTCTCTAAACCTAATTATGAGATTTAGCACTGTAATTAGCTAAAACAGGTCTAGCTACATCACAAATTTTTAAAACTCTCTTGTGTAGAAGCAATTCTCTAGAGAGCCCTTCTATTACTAATTTTAGGAAAAAATCTTCAAAGGAAATCACTTTAAATACTCAAGTAGTTTTTATGATCACTTCAAATGACATTCAAATAAATCTGGCCAAGACACTGGAAAGGATTTAAACCATGACAAATGCTTGCACAGCAAATGAAGACCAACCAGCCTACAGATAATGCAAACTGAAGTTTATTTTTAAGATTTCTTTTTCCAACTTCTAATGAATTTAGGGTTGCAGCCTGAAAACTTATCCCAAATCACCTGCTTGTTTAAATATACAGATATAAGTAATCTTTCTTTTCAATTTTATTGAAAAGTTCCACAGATCCAGGCCTCGGAAACACATGCAGAAACTGCTCAGGCACAAACATCAACATTTAATTAACATTACATTTTTAAAAAGCACCAACAAGGTGTAAAACCCTTTCAAAGGAATAGACAATTTAGGCATTGAAGGTCGGAATCACACAAATGAAATCTGGCAATCCTTGGGATTTATGCCAAAGTGCCATTTATAATAAACACAGGAGCACTGCTTACCTGCAAACACAACCAACACCAGGCAGCATATTGATCATTGCGCTGCTTAAACCAACCAGCAGAGTCACTGAATAAGATTCTAAAATCTTGTTTGTCCCAAACTTTTCACACTAACTTCCCTTTTAGTTTGAGAATAGGATGAACAATCAGAAACTGGAAGTCTCTGTCTTTCCTACTTTTAAAACAAATTCGAGCGGGTCATTTATACTTGTAAGACACACAGAGGAGGAAGCAACGGTCATACACACATTTTCTAGTTTCTTAATAACCACTGATACAGCAGCAGAAATATATAGTGTGGAGTACCTTAATGAGCACCTCTACAGGAAGTTACAGACATAAATGAGATGCCTTCCTTTTAACACAAGCAATAAGCTCAATGAGGAAAAATACTTCCTTACATCCTATTTAACAATGACCCATTTGGCAGTCAAGAGAAGGGGCTAAATTAAGGATTAGTTAAATGAGGATTAATTTTACTATTTGCCTTCCCTGCTTCTCTCAAGATCTTAAATTCCACCACCACTTTGACCTTCACATCCCTTAAGAATTTGTCCTTTTCTCATCACTAACAAGCCCAGCAGGGCATCTCCCCCAGCTCTGACTCACTCAGGGATGTTTGACTCTGTCCCAGAGGGCTGAATAGCCAAGGGGCTCAGGAGAGCTGATTGATATTCAGGAACACTCTCCTCAGAGCACATTCTAATGTGCAAAAAGGCTATCAAGTGTGGCAGAAGACCAACCTAGATGAGTCAAAAGCTTAAGTAAGTTACTGAAAGATCCTATTTTTTACAAGCCATCAAGTATAAAGTAAATTGGCTTTCAGTAAAGGAAACCTTTAAAAATGTGTTCACTGCTCTGAAACCACAGCAAAATTAATAACTGTAAGGATTCGATTTCCAGCGAAATAAAAAGAAATGTCTACACGTATGAAAAGAAAGCCTTCATGAAGTATAAAGCTCAGGAACAGGAAATGAGCCTGACTGCTGCAAACCAAAAGGCTAAAAAAAGCAGAAGACAATCAACATATAGCAGCACAATGCTAATAAAACAAACAAACAACAAAAAAAACCACCCCAAATTAATTCTAAAAAATAAATACCTAGTTTTTGAATAAACAAATAAAAAAATAAAATACCCTGGCTGATCGTTATTTACTAAGTTACATTATATTGCCCAGAATTGGCCCATCTTGAGGTTTAAACTCACACCTTTTCCCAGTAAAATGACTGAAATACATCCCTAATATTTCAGGGAAGAATAAGTAACAGAGAGAAACAGGATGGAAAAACTTAATTTGTCAAAGAATTTTGCAGTTTTTTGGCCATGTTTGTGCCCTATCTACAAAGCACAGCTCAAATTATAATAGCTGCCAGGCAAAATTATTGTATAAATGCCACTTAGATGCTTGCAGTGAATTTTATTCCTAGCGCTGTTTGTTAGGGCATTTCTTTGCTAGTTATACCATAATTACAATATAAACCACACTCTAGTTAAATTTTATTCCCTTTCAAAGGTCTTCAAGCAGGTTTTGCCCCAATTTTCTCACTTGCACATCTCCATCCTCTACCCACCCTCAGTCTCAGTGTTCTGTTCAAACAAATAGCAATTGTTAAGCTAATAATTCTCTAATACTAACAAGTTTATTTCACTAACAGCATTGTGATGAGTAATGCTGAAACCACAGAGAACAGTAACTGCAGTTATTAGCTAAGAGGGCTTTGAGGATTTACAACTACAGTGGCTCACCAGCAGGGAAGCAGCTTGTGATTCCAGACAGAATATTTCACTGCAGAAACAATGGTTTTTAAAAAATGTTCTCTTATTTAATCAAGTTAGATTTCTCATTTTAATTCTCTTTCAGAACTGCCTCTTAAGTCATACACAACACACTGAGCAGATCACAGATATGTTTCCCAGAGATGCAGTGCTGATTGTCATAGGAAAGTCAGTACTGACTAATAATTTAGCTTTAAACTAGAGCGATCAGAATGCATAAAGATGGCAAGAGTAACAAAATTCAGGTTATCATTGTCCACATCAAGCAGTCAGACCTCAGCACTGCAAACCTGCTCAATGGACCACTCAGTTGTCCACTTACACTTTCTGCACACATCTGCATTGTGGCATTTCCAGCTGTCAAACACATCCAGCTGTGGTCCATTCAACAGATATTATGGAAGTTGGAGCAGCAGAAACAATTCCTTTTAGTGTGAAGGATATAAAATTTTACAAATTTAGTGTTCATGTAGATTAATTTTGCTCTCTTACATGCTTCTGTCATGCTTTCCCCTCCCCAAGTTGGAGCCGAAATTCCTGCTTTCCACATGAATATATTTATTACTAGTCATAGGTTGGAAATAGCTGAAAAAAATGCACTAAGCTGGATAGAACATATCTACTTTGAACACACTACAAAGATCTGTGCAAATATTTCCCTTCCCTTCATTACAAGCTTTTCAGCTCCATGTTCAACTCTACAGATACATTTGAAATTCTGTGGCCTGTAGACAAAGTGTGTCTTTAAACATCAGAAAACAACTAGTTCAACAAATACAATGTATATCTAAAATTTCACTCACTAATCCTAAATCCATCAAAAATGATTCACAGCAAGCTTTAGATGATTTCTAACAAATCTGGATACATTGACTACAGAGAACACTCAGTTACATGCTGGGAATAAGGGTGGTTATTGAAGAACATCATCTTTCTAGTATTTGGGGGGGAACCCAAGAACTCTTTGCTACCAGTAACAGAACACACACCCAGGTTCAGCATGCACATTTTTGTAATTCAGTAATTTTAGCATTGAAGTCAGTCCCATTTCAGAAAAACAACTCAGTCATATTTTTCCTTCATTATTCAGGATCCTGAAATAACAGCTGGCATCTTCCTCAGTTTAGGTTCCTTTTTTATAGATATGCAGCATCTCTTTTTCCAGTGTATGCATTCTCACAATCTCACAATAACAAAAACACCCCCACAGGCATACATATTTCTTTCTTAACATGTCACCTTTCCCTTGTAAGAAAAAAAAAAAAAGAAGATAAAAAAAAAGAAAACCAAAAATAATTTCCTTGCTTATACAATTCCTCCTCCTTCACCATTTGAAGAAATTTAAGATGATCATTATTATAAAGGAAGCATGAGAGCCAAACTGAATTTTCAGAGCAAAAGGGCGACAGCACCATCAAGTGGTTCAGTAAGGCACTATTTAATACTGGTTTAATACATGATAAAACAAAACATATCATTGTTGAGTATGTACAAAATGTTCTTTTTAAAACTAGTTTTAATTGTGACAGATTAGATCCTGTAGAAATATGATTTATTTTGAAGTCCATAATAAGGTTAAGCATATTGAATTTTTCATGTGGTTAATTCGGTGGAATTACTTATATTTGATTACAATACTAATAAAGGAAGAGCACAATATTATTATTAATGGAGCAGAACCTTTCTCATGGCAGGAAAAGTCTTGTACATTCTAACCACACTGGTGGGGGTCTCCAAGGGCAGAAGGGCCCTGATCTCCAGCACCTCCTCTGTGACCAGGGAAAATGTTGGGCAGAGAACAGCCTCACATCAATTAGACGTCATTGCTCTAGCAGCTAAAAATGTGAAATGAACACCAATCTGAATCCCACCCAGAAGGGCATCAGCACTGAAAAAAGAGAAATCATTTGTGTGTCTAAAGGAATGAGATTAAGTTACTAACAATAACCTACAAAAATATACAGCCCTGCTATGGAAATTAAAATGTGCAGATTACCATTTTTGTATGAGATTTGTCTATACACCCACTATATCTGTACTTCCTGCTTCTCTCTTCTGAGGGCAGGACATGAAAAATAAATGAACTTTACACAGAACAAGAGTAGTACATTTAGAAACGTGTCTTAAATATACATATCTTAATACTATATTTAAGATATCTAAAACATTAAATATCTTAAACATTTCTAATGCAATAGTATTTGTTTCCATAATAATCAAAAATATGTATTTCCACAAGGTACAAAGCCTTCTGTTTTGCAAATCTGAATTTAAAAAAAAATAGGAAAAAAAGCAGTCACTCTCTCATTTTATGCAAATGTTGCTTTTTTGTGTATGTACCCTATTACCGAGCAGTAAACCTTACATGACTGAAAAAAGAATTGGAAATTATAAGCAATTTCAAATATCACAGCTGACTGCACTGAAGAATGAGGATTTTTCCTGAGTAAAAACTAAAAATGCTGAACATTGGAAGTCACATTACTTTCTAAACCCTAGTCACACTATGCATTCTTAAGGAAATTTATGTATTTGAATCTCCCACTAATTCAAATGAACATGCTTGAAAATAAAAACACTGTGAAAGAAAACTTTGCCATGTAAATATGTCATCCAGTCAGATGACAGGCATTTCTAGCCATATTCTAACATCTACAGAAGAATGCTCAGAGCATTCTCACTCTACATTTACTCTTACTGCATAACTGAAAAAATACTTTAAAAGGCGTTTTTAACAGACAGAGATAATCATCATTTGTATACTTTAGTTTATGTGTATAATTGAGTGACTTAAACTGTAATCTGTGCATGCTAGGACGCCATATACATTTACATAGATATATATGTACACCCTATTATTTTACATTTAACTATTCAAGAGATCCTAGACACCTCACAATCTCTAGATTGAACAGTCCAAAGTCTTTATGATATTTTATTAGGCATGATGCAGAAACTGAGAGCAGTTTCAGAATTAAGAAAGAAACAGATTATACCAATTAGATCATGTGATTTCTCAGTTACAGTTTTGCACATAATGATGACTCCATTGAAGTAAAATTTCATGGTGTAGTAACTCAATTCTTGAAAGTAAAACAAAAAGTATATTGTTAAAAGATCTGCTTGAGGTAAGATGACAGTTTGATAACTTCTTTTTAAATGGCACACAGTAAATCATATTTTTGCATATCCAATAATGTTCTTAACAAATAAAACTTCATCCAATTTAAATGTATCAAATCAGAAGATGGAATTTATGATAGAATATTTTTTAAAATAATTACATCAACTTCTTTCTAAAGTCATTAAGGTTCTTCCCCTCCCCCCCTTGAAGATAGATATGATGCAATATGAAACTGTGAAGAACTGATAGTTCCCTGCAAATAGTGTTCATGAATTGGTAGACTAATTATGTATGCAGCTGGATTAAGAGAACGTGCAACATCAGCTTCCAAAAGGACAATCATGACAAAAACTGGGAAATCGATAAGTTAAGTGATACTTTTAGTGACAAAACTGTTAATTAGTGCACTCATTTGTGCAAAACTCTGATCTAAAATGTTTGAGATAGTCCACTGTAAAGGCCTTCTAAAGGTACACATTACTTAATATTAACTACGATGTTCTAAGCATTTCTAAACTATATAAATGTAATTTTATTAATCACCTTCATTTTAAATTACCAAGAAGCATTCATAAAGGATATCTTACTCTGTTCAACAACACTAGCGGTGAAATACTAGTGATGATACCACATTGATACAGTGCTAGTGATGTTACTACTAGTACAAGGATACCACAGCAAAATAAATTTTACCATGATAAAGTGTAACTTCTAAAACAGTGAAATTCAGTATCTAAATATCTGTACGTTTATTTACATAAGTGAGTTATGGCCAACAGAAATGTGACAGTAATTAATTGCATTTCTAGTTATTAAAGCTATGCAGTTTTAAAGATGGTAGAATTCAATACACTTTTGTACACTCAAAAACAATAGAACTGTGGTTTTACATATACAAATCTTTAAAATCTTCAGTAAAAACAATATAAATTGACTGCTACTTAACTTACTAACCTGTACATTATTCAGGTAAAGTATCCTATCTGTAATGGAATTAAAAATCTTTCTAAAAATACTGACAAAGACTGAAGAATATATTGATGCACTTTTAATAACTGTAAATCATCCAGCTCTTTATGCCAAGAAGTGTTGACAATACCAACTTCAAGGTCATTGTCAACTTGGTAAGTCATTAGCAAATAAAATATGGTTTAATTGGAGCAAACTCAGCAAGGAGCTGCATTATTTTAAGTGAACCTTGCAATATAACTTGAAGAAGAATTACTAATCGCCACTGCCGTTGACAATGAAATGGATGAAGAAGGTGCTTTGTAACTTTTTTCTCTGACTTTCCCGTAATTAAATATGGAAATAGATTCCATGAAGAATTAGAAGTCCCTGAGTGCATTAATTCAGGCACTAATGGACTGCCTTCCAGTGTTACAGCACACAGGTAGTGCCCAGCATGTTGCCAGCATTAGCCCATGTATCAGTGTCAGACTCCAGCAGCACCTTTTAGTTTCAATAGCCGACCTTGTAAAGCAGATTTAGGCTGATTATACATGCTGTTTTAAAAGGATGTGTTTTTCAAATTCTCAAATACTACCTGCAACTTCAAGTTCATTGATGAAACAGCTGGAGTAAGACCTGAGATGCCATTGCCTGAAGATGTGTGCAGATGTTTTACCGATGCACAGTGTTTATGTAGCCTTTACAGCCACCTCAATAACCTCTAGCATAACAATTGTCACTGGTTTGGGTTTTAATACTTCTCCTTATAAAAAACCAGCCAAAATAACCTCATTTGCATGTTGCTCATCCTTTCCAGCATAATATATCACAAACTCCCTAACACAATCATGCCATCAAGGGTGACAACACTCAAACTAAGGCAGTGCCTCTCAGCACAGACCTTTCGCTGCTGCTGCTTTGTTCACACACCCCGTTTTCTCACATTATGCCACAGAATTATTCACTCTCTCCAGCTCTTCTTCCAAACCATATTTTATGGGCAAGCAGCCCTAAACCTACAGAGCTCCCTGGTCCCAGCCTCATACATCAGTCCTTCCACATTTTTCAAAGCAACTGCCAATCTTATCAAAGCACAGAAGTATTCCTATAAGAGCAAATGAAAATGAACAGCTGTTTTGTTGGGGGTTTTTTAAAATAATTCTGTGATATTTATAGAGTGCATATGTTGTAATGCAAATGTTTTACCTATTTAAAAATAGGAGTTTGGTTTTTATTTTTTTCTAAATGAAGGCTTTGCAGAGGTTTCTCTGTACCAGAGGGCCTAGCTCAGTAACATATCACAAAATTTTTGCTCTTCCTTGGCATTGCAAGGGGGCACCAATCCACTAAAGCACTTCTGTATGTCCAGAGCTTAAAATATGTAAGCAGTCCTAGTGCAATCAAATGCAATAGCTAACTATGTATTTAACTATTAACATCTAAGTGCTTTGCTGGACTTGGGCCTACATTTGTTTGACAGTAAAAATGTGCTTTGGGAATTCATGACTTATCAAAAATATGAATTCACAGTAAGAAAAAGAGGAGCACTTGGGGACTTTAAGGTAGATTAGGCTTTGAAGGCACAATGAAGCATCTCTGGCAAAAAAATAATGGTCGTGTAAAATAAAGGTAAGGATTCAATCCAAAGTCAGATACTGTCACTTCTCCAGGGAGAAGATAGGGCCAAAACAGCTGTTGCAAGTGCTATAAAAACACTCAAAATAGTTTACAATCCACTTATGAACTTATTTATTGCATCTGATTTTCATGTTGTTTCTTGTTGTCCTATTATATTTTAACTGATAAAATTCCTTAAATTATTAAACTTTACTAACTGCTTTTATTTAAGCAAATTTATAATAAACAAAAATATAAAATAGGGTGTCTTGCTTACAAGAAAGCTCTGTCAAAGCCCCCAGAAAACAGAACTGGTTTCAGACTATTTGAAAGCTCTTTCTCTCCTTAGGATCACAACACTTTAACCTCTGTTTGCTCTGATACACTTGCTGGCTATTATTGCTCATAAACATTTTCACAAAAAGTATTACCTGAGCCCATTGATTCTGTAATAATTTTTAAAAAACATGCATCTGCAGCATGTTATCTGCTGATAAATATAACCTTGCCAATAAGTCCTTGAAAATAATGAAAAATTATCTAAGAGAAATAGGAAGACAACAAGACTCAGGCATGATTAGCTCTACCCACAGTAGAATCAAACACCAAGAAAAATAAAATATTTTATTAAAACCAACAGATACAGAACAAAAGACTGAATATATATATAGACTCCAATGAATCAATGTTTTCCCTTCTATCCTTAGTTAGGCCTCTTTAAAGCAAATCTTACACTAGACCAGCATTTCTACATGAAATCTGACTAAAACAGGGCAATGAATCTGAAATGCCAAAAAAAATATATATAAAATACACAACCAGAAAAAAGAGGAACTGAAAGGAACAGAGGCACATCAAAATTGTGCAAAAACATTAATATAACTTATTCATAAAAAAGAAGAGTAGCTAGAGAATAGGCAATGACTGCTGAGATAATCTACAGTAAGGACTTAGAAAAGTAGTGACCCACTTAAACATTTTGGTCTGATTAGGAGTCAGTTCCATTAATAGAAACTAATAATTAGAGTCTCGAAAAATGACCATCTTTCCCATGAAGGTGTTCATTATTTCCATAGAGAGACAGAAACAAAACTCCTCTTTGTCCTCAAAAGTCTTACTCAAAAAAATTCAAGATATAAATATTGTAGGTAAATTAAAATTTAAGTCCTTAAAATCTTTATTATTATTTTATCCTTTTATGTAGGATAACTACTTCAGAAGTAGCCAAACTTCTTTAGATACCACCATTCTAGAAAATAAATCAACTGAAAGCTGTTATGGTGAAAGATTAAGATACCTTACAGTCCCCAGGAACACAGATCCAACAGAAGTTTCCTGCTCTTCTTACAGTTTTTTTCAGCTGCACTATATGAGTGTTGGGCAATGTTTCTTCTAAAACAATATTTACAAAATAATTTGCATTCATACAGAACTCTCCACCAAAGAGTTCTGAAATTATTGTACACTCACATACAGCAGAATACAGAATACTCCAGTTCTTTGATTTTTTTTAACAGTGATGGAATGGTCAACATTGCTATTTAAATTCTCATGACGAGCTGTCTTTCAACATCTTCAGTTAAATCTAGATTTCAAAAAAATTTTTTGAATGAATTACACAAAAGAAACACAAATTTGCAATTTAAAAAAATCAGCTGCACATTCTAGGAGTTCTCTTTATATTTCATATCTCCTTTCCTAAAAGATGAAGCATACAGGTAGCTAAAATACTACCTGAAAGCATCCTAATCTAGAGATGGAAAACCTACTGCAGGCTGGAATTCTCACATTGCCACTCACATTTTCAGTATTTCATTGTTTTAAACCCCAGGTCAGCCCAGTACCACAACGCCCCAGTACCACAGAGGCACTCACCAACTCCCCCACCAGCAGGATCAGGGAGAGAATTGGAAAAGTGAAAAAAACTTGTGGGTTGAGATGAAGACAGTTTAGTAGGGAAAGCAAAATTCAGGCACATGAGCAAAGCAAAACATAGAATTCATTCGCTGCTTCCCATGGGCAGTCAGGTGCTCAGCCATCCTGGGCAGAGCAGGGCCCATCCCGTGTAACAGGGACTTGGGAAGACAAACTCTGCCAGCTCAAATGTCCCCAGGCCGCACACACCGGGCACGATGCCATCTGGAGGGAGACAGCCCTTGGGTCAGTCGGGGTCAGCTCTCCCAGCTGTGTCCCTTCCCAACTTCTTGTGCTCCCCCAGACTCCTCTCTAGAGGCGAGTCAGAAAAGGCCTTGACACTGTGCAAGCTCGGCTTCCACATAATGAGGATTTCTCGGATTATACATTTGATTACTCAAAGACTATTCATTTTGCTTATTTAGTGTTGAGAAAACACGATAACTTGCATTTGGGAAACAGCATCCACAGAAAATACAATTCCCAACAAAAAAGTGGAATACAGTTGTGACTTTGGTCTCCATGTGGCTCTGCTGCCCCCTAATGCATTTCTTGGAAGAATAATTAGAGGGGGAAAGAGTAACCAAAAAGAAGAAATTCATTATTCTCATCTATATTCTGTTTAATTATGAACAATAATTCACTGTATGCAATTATTGCTACTCAAGCATCCCCTTAGCATTTATGACAATCTACAGCTGATGTTGTTACTTCAAAATCATCTGTAATAAGGAATTGCAAACAGAGGGCCTTCAAAGGGACCCTTCATCTGTCTGTAATTTGAGAAGATGGGACAAGAACTAGTACTAAAGAACATGGTTTAGAGTACAGTACTGTAAAAATCTCTTAAAACAGAACTTGAGAATTATAACCCAGAGTTTACAGAATTTGAATGTCACGTCTCAGAATGGTTATAAGTAGAATTGCTACTCTGTGAAAGTTCTCATAATATGAGAATATTTTTTTCCAGTGTAGATTTGACAGCGGATTTACAGAATACCAGCTCTAAAAGTCATTTAGTCTAAAAAATTTGAAACTTTGAAAATTAGCTTTTGCCACAGATTGATATAGACCTGCCAAGTGCTCTGTTAGCAGGAGTCATACAATCAAACCCCAACACCTTCTGAAAAAGACATCACTACCCAGACCTACAATGATACACTTTAACGAAAGATGAAAATGTCAAGAATTAAAAAGAGATAAAGGTTTTAAACAGGAAAAGGTAGGTTTTTCATTGTGGTATTGACAATTCTGCAAGCAGATTTCTTTGCAAGATGCTTTAGATTTGGGACTTGTATTTTTAATATTAAAGTTTCCAAGCAATAGTGTAATGTCTGACACTTTTGAGAATAACTACAATTACCACAATATATCAGCACCCTGAAAATGCAACAGAACTACCAAAGCTCATTAGTTTATAAGTCATTACTTTCCTAAAATAATCAAATTTATGAAAAAAATATTTAAATAATTCAAGAATGTCTATTATTCAACAGGTCTCACATTGAAATGTTACATGAAACACTAGAACATCAAGAGTTTTCTGCAACAGCCCTCCTGTAGCTTAGAAAGCAGTATCAAAAGTCAATGTACCACAGGACTTTATTACAGACATGAAACACAAAATCTCTTTCACATATCTTTTTTATCTATTACTCCCTTTCTTATAAAGGGATTAAAAGGAGGAAAAAAACTCAATGAGTTATTTGTTCTTTTTCCATTGTAATTTAAGGCTGAGGAGTGTTCAGGAAAAAAGATAAAATCTCTTCATTGCTCATCAATGTTTTTCATATATTATGTCTGATTCTATCATTCCAGCACAAAATTTAATGCAAACACCTTTATCACCTATTCCCACTTGGGAATGTAGATAGCAGTCATCTTGTCTTAAGTGATTGTACAGGAAGAAAATACATGAAATATACTACTATAACATGGATTTTTCATTGTCACTTATCTCCATGCTTTAGGCAGCCTAATCCTCTCTGTAGTTGCATTGTTTTACGTATTTTGCAGCTGTGGGAACTGATACTATTTCAGAGTCATGATATGCTCTGGTTCTGTAATGTTTATCCTGCATACTAAAGTTCCAAAAGCTGAATTTGCAATTTTCTTCTTGTCAGAAGAACTTCATTACACACCTAAAATGGGTTTCAAGTTATAAGCATCACTCTTCTTTGAGAGTAATAAGTACTGCCTGAGGCAAACAGCATCCCTGCTCAGCTCCCAGTAGCAAGAGACACTGTTCCCATACATTTATCTTTGCTAGCAGCTGGGGGGGGGGGGGGGGG
>VZDJ01000173.1:367426-487084 GCA_008694505.1 Cyanoderma ruficeps
GGGGGGGGAAGCGTCAAAAAAACCTCCATACAATGCTTAGAACTACTCAAGAAAGCATGGAGAAGGATCAGACTTCTGCACCATCCCTAGACATTTAGATGTGGCACTTATGGACATGGTTTAGTGGTGGACCAGGCAGTGTGCAGTTAGAGGTTGAAATCAGTGACCTTAAAGGTCTTTTCCAACATAAATTATTCTGGTTTTCCAGGAACAGGACTGCAATTGCAGCACTTTGTGGTGCAAGGATGAAAGAGGGAGAAGAACTTAATATGTATCTCTTTCCACAGATTACACAAGAATCACATCCTGTTCTGACTTTTTTTACCTGATCCCCACTTCTGGCTTCCCAGCCAGAACACCCCCAGTCCATGTGACACCAACCTGGAACCTCCAGCCTTGAGACCTCACAAAATTGCCATGGGCATGTCAGGCTCCAAGGCAGGAGATAGGAAAACTATGCAGCAGCCAGAATTTCTGCTTTAGCCACTCTCTCTGATCTTTGATCACATAACTCTGCACTCTTTTGTTCTGAACATTTCACTGGATAATTTCACAATAACTCTTGTTTTTAGAATTAAGAAGAAAAACAAGTCACGAACAGCGACTTCCATTCATCTGTTCTGTGGAACTCAACACTACATAAACTTCCATCTTGGTTGTAACTTTTTCAAGATGAGTAAACCTAATCTATCTAATGAATCCTCAAAAAAAGTCCTTTCAGATCTGTGATCATCTTTGATGTCCTTCTTTGTATATGTTTAAATTTTAAAATACACTTCCAGAATACAGGTAAGCAGAACTTCAGGTAACAATGAATCTGCAGGCAAATCATGGTATTTATACAAGGGCATAAGCTTTTACTGTTTGTTTTCCCTTCCTTTTCTAATACCTCTTAATAGTCTAGTTGCCTTTTTTTTTTTTTTTGGACTGCTACTGTGCTTTGAGCTAACATTTGTTTAGAACAAAGTGTTAAAATTTTAAGTTCTTGAGCAAAATTTAATTCAGTGTCATTAGTTTTAATGCAGAAAATTAAGATTGGATCCCAAGTGCATTTATCTGCACTAAATCTTACATGCCATTTTATCACTCCATCATGCATTACCCATGAAGCCTTTCTACAGCTCTTTGCAACTACATTTCATTTTTGCTACTTTGCATAAAGCAGTGTAGAGTGCAAACTTTACAACCTTGGTCATCCTCTTTTTCCAAGACCACTTAAGGGAATATTAAATATCAGTGAACCCAGAATAAATTCCTTGCAACTCCCTTACACAGTAGAGTCAGGAATTTTTTCTCATATTATTTTCTCTTTCATTAACAATTACTAAACATTGATACATAGAACTTTAATTTCTTTAAATTTCATTGGTAACACCCAAGTCTTTCTCAAAATATTTATAGAATCAATGAATTAAATCAAATTTCCTTCTTGTTTCTGTTAGAAAAGTCTTCAAAAATGTGTGTCATGCACATCCTCATCTCTTCTCTTGTTTTTAACTAAATTATAATAATTTGCATACCCTAATTACTCAAGTCAGTAGTTTCATAAGTGAGGTTCATTAAAACAATTTGGCTATAAGTTTTTATTGTATTGTTAATATTTTTAAGACGTATGTACAAAATAAAGTGGTAAAAACCTGTGTACCTTTGGAAGGTCTCTCAGCATCACTTGGATTCGCTTATTTCAGAGACAAGGATTTAACAAAACTAATGCACAATTTCTCTTTCTTTAGAAATTGTTCTCTTGTTAGTTCATTGGGCTACAAGGATGTTTTTAGCTTCAGAAAAACCTGTAACTTCAGGTAAACAGCAAAAAATCATTTAGTAAATATGACAGACATCAAAAACAAATGCAAAACCGATTTTTTAAACATCAGATAACATTCATCTTCAAGGGCTACATTACAAGAATCTTACTACAGAAAAATAAAAGAAGAAACCAAGGGAAACAGGATACCTGAGACTAATAATTGCAGCAAATGGTTTCTTCCTACATTTTTTCTATTGTTGGCCAACTTCCTTGAAAGAAGAAGATATTCTAATCAAGTCTGTTATAAGAGTGCTGATGACTGTTGCCATCCTAAGTACAAGGTTTCAAACCTTAAATCTCCAAGTCCTCACTATTGTTTACCCCTGAAGTTGCAAGGGAACTTAAACAGGTTAAACTGAGATCATTACTATCACATATGATACCTTAAGTGTTAGATTACCAAAAATACTGAGAATTATTTTAAGATTGAATCTGTTTCTCTACGAATAAAGCAATGCCTAACTGTAAATTTATTTTCGGCTGAGATTTTTTTTGTGCTCATGTTACTGTCTGGGGTAACAGTGAGAACTATAGCAATAGTTTCAATTTATTTGTCACTTTATTTCTAAGCAGCAATAAAAGTTAAAGAGATCAAGAGAAGAATATATCGTTATAATACTTATCACTATTCAACAAGGTTCAAAACAGGCTAAACTATCACCTGGAATGATTTTTACTAATGGTTATAAATTATTGTTATTACATGCACTGTTTCCCAAAAAAGTTGGAAGTGACAAATGCTGATCACATTACATTTTCTGCTCCCACACCACAGTGTGTGAGCTAGATGGACCCTTTAGGCCTGTACAGCACTGATTTCCAGGCTGCTACAGCTGCCTCAGCGTTTGCTCTCAAAATGCAGTGCTCTCTTCAAACATGGCCCTCTCTCTGCTTGCACCCCAGGAACAGAGAGATGAGCTGTTTCTTTGCACAAAGTCTGCCACGAAAGAGGACAGGTTATTTCCTAAAGAAAACTTGATACCACATCCTGGGAGATCTTTTTAAACCATGGAGAAACATAGGAAGATAAACAAACGAACACATTTTCTCCTTTGACACTAAATTTAAACTTGGAGGGATTTCATTCTCCATAGAATTGTTTTCCTTACCATTAGGCTGGAGAATTTTCTTGTAAAAAAAAAAATAAAAGGCAAGGTACAAAGGTTAAAAATATTCACTGCCCTTCATGGGTAGCAAGAGGTAGCATTTCCTGCCAAAGTTTTCAACAACAGATTTGTAGAAAAGGCTGAAAAAGCAGCACACAACTCCAAGGAAAGGAGTACTACAGAGGTGGCTATAGATGGCGCATTTCCCCAATTTTTCTCAGGATACGTGAGGAAACCGAATTCTGCCCGCTCCACCGTTGCAAACATGATGCAGCAGAAAGCTTTGGCCTTTCCAGCGCTTTCGGGGCGGGGGAAGATTTGTAAATAGTATCTTCATTCTACTGCAACTCCAAAAATAAACATATCCATACCGTACCCACATGAAGAAGTCACGCTCTATCAACATCTGTTCCAGAATTACACACAGTAAGGATGACTCTAAAAAGCGACTACAAGTGGAAATCAATAATGAAACTCTTCCCTCATAAGCGATATTCTTCCGATTTAGGTGAAGTATTCACAATTTTTATTGGGGTCACATACGTGAAATGCTAACAGAGCTCTCACATGAAAAATATCTCAGACGTGGATCAGAGTTCAGCCACTGTGGGACTCTGACCCAGGACAGCCAGCCCCTGTGCCAGTAACTGCACTCAGGCTATGGAAACCTTTGCTTCTCTCATCATTTCTGGAGGAGGTTTTGTGCAACAGAAACTGCAGACTTCTGCTCCTCTCTTTTTCTGGCATCACCCTTTTTGAGTTGGAGGTAGCCATATATATCTACCTGAGGCTGGAAAGAAACTGCTATGATATAAAAATCTCATAAAGACAATAAGCCAATAAAAATAGAAGCATTTTTTGTCTCCAGTGAAAATTTACACAATTCACACAGATGTCCCCATAAAAAAAACGATTTCATGGCATGAAACTAACAGATAGAAAGTTTGTCAAAATAGCAGAATAAAGAAATAAAAGTAGTTGCATTTTGGCTGGTTTACACGAGAAGTCCCAGGCTTCAAATTTAGTATCAGACACAGAGCCACTAGACATGAAGAACAGTCTCTTGTTCAGAGTGTTTTACAAAACTTGTAGAAATAAAATCATGTAAATAGACACTTTTAAAATAACAATTAAAAAAATAAAGCCCTAAATATATTTAAAAGAGGTTCCCAGGCAATGTGAAAAGGTGCTTTAGTAATGCTGCATTACTATTTCTGATGCACCTAACTCTGAATTTAATCTACTTTGAATTTCACTATACAAAAATGCTGGTTAAAGACAGTGTAGCAGTGAGACATCAGTCCATTTAAAGTTTAAAAAAAAAAAAAAACCAGGGATGAGAAAGACAGGAAAAGTGGCTTACTACAAAAAGAAGGGAAGCTGAAGAACATCAAATCACCATGAGACTAAATTATAAATGTTTTAAAATAATGCAGATGAAATAGTCCAGATTTCTAATCCTGAGACAGATGTTTTTCTTTTTGTTGGAAATATTCCCAAGAGATGGTTCTCCTTACCCTAGAATGTCTTTCTACATCCTGCTGCAAATTTGGCATCTGTTTAATTTTTCAAGCTTGTCATGTGAAAATATCTAGCCATAGCTTTCCACCAGAATTCTTTCTGCAGCTCAGACCTCACTCTGCTCACATTATCTTCTTCAATCTGCTATGAGATTTTTTGATTCTTTTTTTTTTTCCCATTGCAGCTGAAACTAATGTAACCAATTGAGTTACTGAATGGATAAATTGCATGCATAGGGTTTGTCTGGACTGGTCTGGTTGAGGACAGGTCTGGTATAAAAACATACTTGTTTCAATTCTTTTGCCTAGCTCAAATACGGTCTTCTAATTTTTCATGAACCTTTTCTAATCATTTTTATATATTTTTTGGTTGTATCCAAAACATTTAGCTCAGGATTAAATTCTCTGTGCACTTAAGTATAGTTCATATACATGAAAAATACAAAGACTTCTGCAGATGGAGACATGCCAATGCCACCACCAGAATAATTTTTAAAATAAGCAACTTGCTTTGATGAGTGCATTCCCAGATTTGCACTTCATACTGCCACAATATGTTACTAACATTTGCACAACATCTACATGCTCTGGAGGGTGTGAAAGGTACCATGTTGTGTTACTTGCTGAAGCTGAATTTTAAATTTCTAGAGTAGAGGAAAAAAGCTAAAGAAGTGGGGTTTGGATTTTCATTGCTTGTTTGTTTTAAAGGTTGTTTACCCAATCAATGATTCTATGAAAGAAAAAGATGTGATAAACAAAAAGCATTGTATTATATTATATTATGGCTGTGGTTCAGGAGATGTTCTCAGTTTTCACACCATGTAATATAAACACATTACATATTGTAATTCTCTCCAAAGGGGTGATTATTACACATAAAATGCTTTGGAGGTTGCCTTTGACCACTTCATATTTTCCATTAGCACATGTAACGTGTGCATCTATATATCTATACCCTTTGTATTCAACCATGCATACCAAAAAGAATTGCAGGGAGTTTTGCTATTCTCTTATCACATGAGCACTACTAGAAATAAAAATCGTAAGTATAAACCATGGAGTCTCTCATAAGGAGGACTGAAAATGGATTCATATTAGGAAGAAAAATAAATGCTTATTGGCATCCAAGACTGTCACAAGCCCACTCTTCTCAAATGAAGCTGCTTAAACAGTATAATCTACACAGCTAGCTGAATTCAATACATTCTATTATTTTCATTAGGAACCAGAAAAGCAAATACTGACAATGTAAGTGTGTCACCAGAGTAATCTCCCCTCACCTGTAAACTTTCCTTTGTTAATAAATTGGTGGGTTTTTTTTCACCTGATAGTTGAGACATTTCTCTTTCAAGTTAAGTTCCATGGTCTTATAAAATACATAAAATATATTAAAATGGTGGGGTTTAATAATCACCATATTCAGGATCCTGGAATTCTTCTGTATTATGTTAGAACCATAGCAACTCCAAAAGAAAAATAAAACTATTCTGCAAAATACAACTACTAATGAGTTTTATTAGGTTGAGTAAGACCCACTAAAGCATACCAGGGAGGCTACACAAATATGGTATTGAAGGCTGAGTAAGGTTGAATAGTATAGGGAGGAGGGGGAAGTCAGTCTTGCCTCATTCATAATGCCATGAGGTGTAAAGCAAGCACGATGAAAGCAATGCACAATTTCATACTCTTAACTATGAATGAGATCAGGATCTAGCACCAGCAGTCACAAAGAACAGGTAACAGAATCCAAAGCCACTCCTGATTCAGACGCAGTCACAAGCCTTAATAGAAGTCAGCTTCCTCTTGACAACTGCTCAGCAGCTGGTGGGAACAGAGAGCACAGTGTTTTTACTCCAGTTGCCAGTGAACAGCTGCCTGGCTTGGAGAAAAAGCAGCATCACACACTGTCAGCAAGACAAATGAGCAGACTCAGCAGTTCTGTCCTTGTTTTACAGTGGCCAAAGGCATGTGGCTGCAGTAAGCCTCACAACAGCCCTGAACTAACTAGCCCTCCAAAAATTTCAGCATCAGCCTTAGCTCAGGACCATAGTGGTACTGTCACATAACTTCTGGTTGGCTTTAAGAGCAAGCTGTGCTTGCCCATGGCTGCCTGTTACACACCTTGTGAGTGCATATGGTGCATGTCACCCAGGACTCCCTTCATCTCCTTACATCAAGAAATCAGTGAAATAAGAGTATTTTGTTCATTAAACCTTCTGCTAAATGGACATCCACACAATCCTGTACTAAATAAGTTAAATAATTAAATCTGTCTTCTGCTAAATCTTGAAGTTACCAAACTGAGTCTTTAATAAATGCAAAGTGTGCCTTTTCCCAGTAACTTCTTACCACTGGAGAAACACGAATCCAAGAGCAAGACAAGAGACAGAAGGAAAATGACTTAAGCTTCCAGCTCCTCAGTGTTCTGGGCACACAGAGGTATCGCTTCAGTGCCACCCAAGATCCCACCCACATTCAGAAGCAGCACGGATTGCTGAGCCTGAGCTTGGATGTCTGAGTTGCTGTTACATTCCCCAGCTGCAGGCTTGCCAGGCTGCAGCTTTCCTCAGCCTGTGTCTACAACTCACACCTTACGTGATCACTCACACCACCTCTATAAATTGTCACCAGTGCAGAATACCTGTGCTCAACACTCACATCACCCAGCTGAAAACAACCACCCACACTCCAAAGCTGCAGGATTCTTAGGATCACCTACTTTCAAAGAAAAAATTGGATTTTGTCTTGGAACTGAAGCAAGTGGAATTCAATCTTGTTCACCAAGCCAAAAGAGACTCTTACACAAGCCTGCACAAATGCAAAAGGGACCAAGACCTTCTCCTATTAAAATACCATCAAATGCAGCAGTACTACCAGAATTCATACTTGGATCAGTGTGTATCCTAGACAATTAGAGCGATATTCGTTCTCAGTCCTATACTTACTATTCTATTTTAGGAACTAAAAGGCTTATCCCTTCTTCCTTGTGTCATCAGTGGCTTTCTGCAGCCTGTGGCCTGTTTCCATGGTAACCATAAAGCCAGGTGGAATGTACAGATGCCATGTGGAAATGCACTTCCAGCAGCAGGCAGCAAGGGGTCAAGGTGAAAGGACTTCATAGGTATATATTTCTCAAAGCCATTAGAAGTTAGATAAACATGTCAAGGGTGAAGGGAAAATGGATGGCCCAAAGCTAAGCAAAAAGTGATTACAAGAGGAAAAAGAAGGAAAAAAAAATTGAAAACTAATACCACAAGTGAAAAATTAATTGGAGAATGAGCTGGAGAGCTGTGACCCATCTCTAGAAGCAACACTTGCATCAGCAAAACCTAGTATTTGTTCTTTGGTCTGCAAAGACATGCACATAACTGAAATAGGACGTGCACAATTGGGGTTTTGTTAGGTTCTTCCCCTCTACTTAGTGTGGGACACATTTCTATTTTCAAAAAAGCACTAGTTATTTTACAGAGAGGCTTTTGCTAAAATCCCACTGCTAATCCCCTTGGGGATATTTGATAGCATGCCAGCTGTATTGTGAGCTCAGCGGCAAGCAATGTAGGCATTTTACACAGCAGGCACTATAGGCTCCACAGCTGCATTCCATAACATCCCCCTCTCTCCCCCCTAATACCCAAACAGCACTTCAGGAGAGTCCTTTTCCTGTGCATGAGACCCCTCCACCTCATTTTTAAATGAGCTTCTCATTCCCATTTGTGAATGTATAACTCCAGTTGGTAATTCAGCCCTTAATTACAGGCCAAGTTACATTAGAAATTACTTTTCTGGAAAAGTAGCAGGAAAGAAACAGCAAGTCAGCACAACTTGCCTGATCACTGTGGACAAGGGCTTGTGAGGCTCAAAAATCTTTTGGTGTGCTCCAGCTAGCAGCCACATGCACATCTAATGGCAAAAGAGGGTGTTAGAGCTGGCAGGAGAGTAGAAACAGCATTAGGGTGAATCCCCTAGAATGGCAAAAGGCTGACTTTGTCCTTCTGAGGTCCTAGGTTTTACCCTGCCTGCATTTATTTACTTCCATCCCTTTCCTTCCTCAGGAAAATAAAGTATAAACCTTCCTTTTGTCTTTCAGTTTAAGTCAGATCTCTCCCAGGCAAATCTCAATTCAATATTAATAAAGAAATAAAAGTAATGCACTGTAGATCTAATAGAACACTTGCCAAATAATATACACTGTTGTTCCACTAATATATGTAAAAAAATATGTGGAAAGGAGGACACACCATATTAGCATCTCTAAAGATGTAAATTCTTCAGGGAATGAAAGACCTTAGCTAAGGTCTAAATATGCTGCTAAAATACCTGCTCTATAAACAATGATAAAGACACAGCAGTGGCACAGAATTTAAGATCCAGCCTACACACCTGAAGGTTACTGATTGGATGGGAAAGAAATATTTTTTTTTGCTTTAAACACACTTATAAAGATGATTCAAGTAAAAAAATCTGAGTAGTGACTGATAAGCCCAATCAGCACTTTACAGAAATAAAGATCCTTCCCAAAATGCTCAGCAACATTGTGCACTTCTACTGTTATGTTCTACTTGGAAAAATATATAATGTAAATGTTTCCTCTGACATGAGATCAAACCTTTACAAATATTTTCTGAATTACTGATGTTTTTTACAAAATATAAATGTTTTGCCAGGTGGCTAACTTCATATGATAAAAGCTTTTCTGGATACTTCCAATTTTGATTTCAAATCATACTTTCAACTGTTGGATTTGTTTCAGTTATTTAGTTTTCAGCAAAATGCGTTGATTTCTCAGACCTCCTCAGAAACATATCCAACTTATTTCCACTTCATTATATTTTTTAAAAACCACCAAACCTAGGAAAATTTCTCAAATTCAAGCATGAAATAGAGTGATTTTAAACATGGGAAGGAGATTAGTGTCCCAGTAATTAAATATGCATTGATGTTTAGTTCACTTTTTCTGCTTTCTGGTTACCTTCTGTGCCTAACTTGCCACAGACAACCACAGCTGCAGCTTGCCTGAACTGGAGTCTTTTCTTCTCCTCAAACTCATTTTCCATTCCTTCCCCATAAGCATTCATGACAGAGGATCCCAGGCAGACTTTTGAGGTTTTAACCATCTTATTCAATAATGTGATCTGACTGTTTCTTCCATTTAGCTTTTAGGAAGGATGTCCACGCACTTGAATTCATCTTGAATGAAGTCCACAATTGCTTCCTAGTGCCTGCACTGACATAATGCAGTTTCATCCCCTGCTTTGCAATTCTATCTCACAACTAACTCAGTTAGCACAGTACATTCTGCTTAGAGTCACTGGACCTTTTGCAAGACCTCTGGAAATGGAAAGGTTAGTGTATAAACCATGTATATTGTATCACAATTCATCAAAT
The DNA here is from genome assembly GCA_008694505.1 of Cyanoderma ruficeps. Lineage (NCBI taxonomy): Eukaryota > Metazoa > Chordata > Aves > Passeriformes > Timaliidae > Cyanoderma > Cyanoderma ruficeps. Next base: position 377,248 of record VZDJ01000173.1, read on the forward strand.
GTTACTTACTGCTTGCCCTAAAACCACAGAGGCTGACAGGCACCCTATCAGCAGTGTACAATGTCTGTGTTAATGATGTCAACCCAAACTTGCATGGGCAGTTTTAGCTGCTGAATTATCTCAAGTACCCAAAGACTATTTCAGCTTTGACACTACACACAATGAATCAGGGAGTCCTCATACCCTGCAACACCTTCCAGCTTCCTCCCCCACACGGTTCCTTCCTTCTCCAAACTGCCAGAACAGACCAAGCTTCCAGCACTTCCTTGTGCAAGCTAGCACTACCATCTCACCAGAGAACTGAAGGCAGTCTTCAGCCTGCTCCCAAATGGAAACTGAACTCTAGAGAAGGTGTTTTGCTAGGTTGGCATGCATTCAGCAGAACAATTATGGAATGAAAGCTCAGACATCTGGCTCTTTCCAAGCTAATCTCTTACCATGTGCTTAAGTGGCACGTTCCTTGGGGCTCTGTGCTGCATCAAAGGCTCTACGTATCAGGTGCAGTGCAGTGCAGAAGCCTGCAGTCACCTTAGACCCAGCACTGCAACTAAGATAATCAGGTCTTTTTAAAAATCTGATTAATATGGAAGGCATATTTGTGCACCTCAGTTGCCTGGTGAGAGACCAGAGGAAACCTGGGCAAGGTTTCAAGCATTGGCTCTTGGCCAAATCTGCAACATTCTTTGGTCTCTACATTTCAACACTCAATACCTGAATTAGCCAGGGCTTTTTTTATTTGCAAAGTTACACTATTTCTTTGCTACGCTCAGAAGTTGAGAGCAGACTGCAAGAGATTATAGTCTGGCCCACTGCTGACAGTTGAGCATGTCATCAATAGAAACAGTAGTTAACAGATTCACATCCTTTTACTTCTCTGCTGACTTGAGGAAAGAGCTACAATGGCTGATATTTCAACCTCTTTTTTTACCTACTTAGAATTAAATATTTGTAAATCAGAATCTCAAGTTCAATGAAGAATCTAAACAACAGAACACCTGGGGCAATGTTACAATAATTTTGATTCCTTATGGCAGAATTTCCAACTGTTTTATAAAATACTCTTCTAGCCCAGATATTAGAGAACACTGACTTTCAGACTTTATCAAGCAAGGCCATATCACATCAGTATTCATACAGACAAAACACTCTTCTTTTGTATTCTCACTAGAATTTGCTTTGTCTTATACTGGGGCTTTTCATCTTTAGCCTTAAATTCCAATGAACAAGAAACTGGCATGCTACCAATTTAGAATGCCTCAGAGAGTATTGGCTAGGTAAGGAGCAAAAATCATTTCATATCTTTAACAGTTCAAATGAAGTTTCTTTTTTCTTTCTTTCTAGTTCTCAACTGTCTCTTGGCCAACAGTGATGCATGAGTAGTTCTAAGGCACATATTACAGATTTGTTTGAGCTTTTGATGATGAGATTTCTTTTCCTGCAGATAAACTCTGTAACATCCTCAGAGGGGGGTCACTTAAGTTGTCTACCAAAAACCCTCTTTCCATCCATTACGGTAAAATAATCATCACAAGGAGTTCTCTCTTCAAAGATAAAGTCATTTAAACTGAGGCAATCCAATTTCCTGGCTCTGCCTGCTGTACATAGGATATTTTCCCAGCCTGCTCTTATTTTACACCCTTGCTTACCTAAGCCCTTTGGATATGCAGCACATCTTATACAGAAAGCAGTCCAAAATTTTTCTTTGTTTGCAAGCTAATTATTTCATTCCTGCACTACTTACAGCATCTTATCTCAGCATTTTCCAAGCTGACCAGCAGCTCCCATGTCTCCTTCATTTCCTGGACAACTTTCTGGGCCATGACAGCCAGGTCATTGAGCACCTCATCAATCTGTCTTGCTCTTACAGACACAGAGCTCTGTGATTTGGCTTCCACATTCACTCAGACACTTTAAATTGCAGGGTCAACAGAGTTTTATCTCCCCTGACAAAGAGTTGGAGGTATCCCAGAAGATACTGGGAAAGAATATTTTAATTCATTTTTCAAAATCTCTAGTTTCCTGTGTCATTTCTTGGACTACTTCTAGATTTCTTTTTTAATATTTATTTATTTATTTGCCTTCCAGTGCATTCAGCACTGAAAGTTCAAACAGTTCTGTTTGGGTTTACTGGGAATATCACCTCAGTAACTTTCTTCCTGGAAACACTCTTGCTTTGACACCAGCACACCAAAATTTAGCCTACATCTAATGGAGAAAATTACAGTCTTTGTGAAGGTTGAACACCTTGGGTAGCACTTTCATTGTTTCAGATGTTATGGCCCTTATGAGTTACTGAGGGACAGGGCTAGCAAGGCCCACTATTGTCCAAGTGGTCCAAGTCCATCTATACCAAATACCTGCCTTCTGTCTGTCACTAACACAGCACCCAAGCAGCAGGCTGGTTGTGGAGGGCATCAGCATGCGAATCCAGCAGCCCAAGGTTACTGGGATACATCCACCCTTTCTTTACCAGCCAGTTCCCTCTCTGCTGGTAGCTGGAGAACATAGAAGTCATTCCATAAGCTCTGCATCATGCCTGGGCTGTGATGCTGCTGCTAAAGCACCTGTAGGGCTGTCTGCTGTCAGAGACTGCTCATCTGCAGGGCAGCATTTCTGTTTGGTGTCAGATAAATCTTAAACAAGGACAAAATCCCACACACCACAACCCCACAACATTGAACTAAGCATGCCCAGACAGAAAGAAGAATTGCACTAGTCTAAGGACTAGCTCTTGTCTGGATCAGTGCCACAAGATATCAGACACTGGAAGGAACTAATTGAATTCTAATTGCTTATGATTCCTATAACACTGCAAACTCCAAAGCACTCAAAACCTGAGTGCCTCACCTTTCTGATGCTGATAAATTAAGAGCTGTGTTGGCCAATTGCCATCTATTTGCAGCAGCACAGGTTATACTCCACTTTTAATATGAAGACCCCATTTTCCTGTAAAGCAAATCTGAATTTGCCTTTCCTGAACATGGGCAATCATAGTCATGTAGAGATCCTAAATAAGATCTAACCACTAAGAGACAGCTTACAGCTTGAATATTCATGCTGGAAACAGATCAAGACATCAGTGAGATGCTAAAGAGGAGGTATTATTAAGGATCTGTACATTTGACAACCTAAGAGGAGCTAAAACCCTGGATTAATGCACATGTCCCTCCTAACTGAAGTCTCTTAAACCCCATGCTATCCATTGCAAAAGAAAAAAGCAGACCTTTGATTAGAGGCTAGACTGAAAGAAGTGCAAAACACAGCCCATATTTATTCCCATGTTTCACTAAAGTACAAAGACTGAAAATACTAAAATAGGGTTTTTCCACTTTCTGCTGGTTTAACTCTTTGCTGCTCATGGATCAGGTTAATGCAAGTAGGCTCAGGAAGAACACCAAGTTGCATTTTGAAATAATTTTGTTGATGTTTATTTATACTTATTTCTCATTTCTAGCTTGTCCACACAGATTTTTGTGGACCAGATGCAGCAAAAGAGATACAAAAACACACATACAGAAGGATTCTGTCTATGCCAGGGCACCATCCAGTTCTAATGCCTGTAATCAAAATTAACGTTGGCAGAAAATTTACACTGAACTAGTAGATATTAAACTGGACTTGGTACTGACACAACTGAACTGTTACACAACTCTTTAGCTTACAAGCATTGTTCCTTCCATAATACTCAATTTCAGCAGTTACTGTCCAAGTATGAAAATTGTCTCCATCAGTACTTGAGAGTGCTTGATATCTTTTAGATCCCTTTCCTTCTCAGTCTAAGATGCAGTAGTCAAAGCATTTCCCCAGCATTGTCTGAGGGCTGTAATTATGCTCAGCCTGTGCCTAAAACCTCATGCCCATTCCATTTAATTTCCCTCACAATCTCTCATGAGGCACAAATCTGTTTCCCTCACAAAGCTCATTAGTATCTACTCCCACTCCAGCAGGTAGGTCTCAGACTTCCAAGGTCTTTTACTTAAAAGGCTATTTTATTGACAATTGTATACAAAGAAAAGGATTATTATGAATAAAAGATTAAAGGAAATCAGTGGCTATTGACCATTCAATAAAAGTAACAACAGCTATGCCAGCAAAACTTTGTTGTGCAAGACTGACCTAAATAACTACTTGAACCAAGTTTGAGAAATAAAAGTGGGTTTACATCCTAACATGTAATTAATATCGTTAAACAATATCTATTTCTCTGACATACTGTTGTCTGCATTAAGGTGACAGCTACTGATATGTTCAAAGTATCTCTTCTTTATAAAATTGCTTCCACACGCAGGATTTTGAGTATGCCATTTCATCAGTATGATTTTATCAGTTCTATATCTAAAGGAAAAAACAAATCACATCTTTATTTACTAAACTTGTAGCAGCACAGAATATTTGGATCTGCTCTTTAAAGGTTTGGGTAAGACAAAACTTAAATGAAGCAATTAGAAAGACAAGGATAAACATCCTTTCCATCAGCTACAGAACATTCAACATTTTCCAAGGTTTAGTCATGCTTTAATAGTTATTCTGTCTCTTCACAGAAAAATAACAGACTTTCTTCCAATAGATATATTTGCATCTCAATATATGTCCTTGGTAACAGTCAATAAGGCTTTAGTGGGTTTTTCTAAATGAAAAAATTCTCTGTATGTCTCAAAAGCATGCCATACACTTGCACTTAAGTATTTTTTAGGTAGTATAATGTATACAGTTCTGTCTCTGAATTGTAAATCATTAAAAAAGATCATCTCACAGAGGAATGGTAAATTCAGATGCTGGAAGAGGCACTAATTCATATAGGAAGAAGAATGACTCATCTTTTGTGAAAAATTATCTCAACATATTCAGCCAGCACCAGCCTCATATCTGTCAGGCTTAGAGAATTTCTGGGAATCTAAAGAACCTGACATTTCTGTCAGCTCCAACAACGTGTACCCTTAATCAAGACACACACACATACATTGATGAGACATCATTCCTGTCAACTGATCTGAGGGTTTGCTGGCAAAGAGAAGCTATCCCAGAACTCAGAAGAGTGTGAATGCAGCCTGTCCACACCAGGAGCTTACATTGAACTGGTATCCCGTGGTAGTTCTTTTATCCTTTTTCCCCTTTAACAAAGGACAAATATGAAAGCTATCAGTATTTTGCTGGGTTTTATCAACTTTAAGTCAAATTTGAGGTCTTATTTATGTCTAGCTCTAGATTTTAATACGGTGCTTTATGTGTTACATTGAGGAAAAAATACAGCACTTACTTTTTTCTTTTTTTTGTATGTTCAGATTAATTAATACTCAATAGATTCAGAACACAAACAGACATGTTTAATTGAAACATTATCTATGGTGTTAAAGATGTTTGCAGCAGTACAGAAAACTCTTATTAAAATGAAAGGCTCAGAAGTTTTACTGGGGATTACATGTAAAAAGTTTGCTATATCTGTTTCTGGATATATAGGATAGGCCACAGACTCCAAGTATTTGCAAGGAGGCCATCCTTAGAACAGCTTGAGGACTAACTTCCTGTATATCTTTTGCAACCATTTATTTTAGATTGTTTCAAATATAAATCATGTACAGAAAAAATGCAGCAAAACCACAAAAATCCTTGTGCTTGCTTTCTGGAGTATTCTTCAATAAACTGAGAAGTGGAACATGAAAGATGGTAATTTGATAACCTGAATCTATAGACCTGGATTTTCTTCCTCCAAAGAAAATTAAAAGGAGATGGCATTGCATACATCCCTCCCAGCCTGGATACTTCTATCTGTGGAGCACATTCACCCTAAAATAGAGGCAGACAGCATAAAATGCCTGGAACGCAGTCTGTCTGCCTGTCTGTCTTTGTAATTACTTTCTTGCACTATCTGTGATGAGATGCAAGTGACAGTCTCAGTTTCAATCTGGAATTTCACTTTAGAAAGCCCAGGCATGACAAGTTAATTCTGCTATACAGAACGTCTGCTGAACACTTTGCAAACCCCTCAAAAATAACATCTTTGGTGCGTGCCTTGGCAGGGCAGCCAGGCAGCAACCACACCTCGCTAGCAGAACACAGCCCAGACCACCAAGAGCTCTACAACTGACCAAACACATACACAGGAATTACTTTGATAACTTTTAGAAGGCAAAAATTAGAATAATAAACATTGGCCATCCCTCTTATCTTAATTTAGCTCTACACTACACAGTGAAATAGCGTAAGTTCCCTATGTATTTCAGGAGTTAGAATAAGTTTTTTCCTCAAACTTGTTCATCACCATTTTGCTCATTTAACATGCCTTAGAGAAATTTAAACCTACATGATGAAAAATTACCACAGTTCTTACCCAACTGAACAAAACAACTATAACTCACAACTGCACTGAAGAGTAGGAAGCAAGATTAACTATTATTTTCAATAACAAAATACAACTTCAAAGGCAAAGTAGTCACAAAAAAAAAAATAAGATAGCAGGTGTACCATAATGCACATAGCCGTCTGTGTCATTGTAGGGTTCCTCTCACTTTACAATTACAAGTTTCAATCTGCAGTAACTCTGTTTAAAAAACTGCAACAAGATTGCCTGAGTACATTGGTTAAATCAGGATCATACTGACCAGCTATACATGAAGATTATTTTTAAAAGTGATATATATAATATATATATAACACCAAGCTTATTTCTGATACATGGTTAAAGTTCAGAGTGGAGAATCAGTGGGAAGAAAAAGAAAAGCTAGAGGTAATGATTCTGAACAGCATGGCAGCCAAGTAAATTGCCATCTTTCCCTCAATCTGAAGATAACACCCTCCCACCTACAAGGCAGAGACAAGTTCCTCTTAAATAGGACTCAAAGGACATTTGCAACCCCTGGCTGCAGGGCCTGGCAATTGAGAACAGAGTAAAATGTCAAAGGCAAGGATTCTGCAGTGGGGCAAGACAAAAGAGAAGGTAGGGGAACCTACAAGTGTTGATAAAATTGACAGAAGAAACCGTCCATAATTCAATGTATCTATAATTTCAGTATAAAAGGTCAAGTCAAGTTTAATTTATATACCTCTAGTTTCCTCCTAAGATTCTAAAAATCAATTAGCAATTTTAAGATGCCATGAATGATAAAAATATCTTGATAAAGCCCCTTTTTTAAGGCCAGTCATGGAGGTTTTATACACTACAGGCTAGATTCTTGCATTCAGGCTTTTAAAAGAATAAAAAGGGATATTTTTCTTCTTGTCCAAAAGCACCATATAAAATATAGCCTCAGTGTAAATAAAAGGTAACCTCTACAAAATTACAATATAAACCAGCATGAAAGCAAGCTTAAGAAGCAAACTCCATTTTATTCTTAGGCATATCTTCTCTATTCATATTATAATCTTTGATTTAATTGGAATTGTATCTTTCTCATTGAAATAAGAACACTGGAAAGTGTGATTAATTATCTTTTGATTTTTCTAAATTTTTATGGTGAGGTCTTGTAAACCCAAAAATCATGGCTACAAACATGGAAAAGATTAGAAGAGTTCATTCTCCCTTCAGTCAAAATAAATCTGCATCAGTAAAAATGCATGAAAAGTTACAGTAGGTTATAAGGACTCTGTGAAAGGGTTATTTGAGATCATATTCAATATAGAAAACAATCATTTTTCACATCGCTGGCCAATTAAATGAGTTCAAACCAACCTCTCGTATCCTGGGGCAATGCAAATTTGCAAATAAAAAAAACAGCATTCAATCTTAGAAAGTAGGAGATCAAAGGAAAATACATAACAATACCATAATGCAAATGAGGTTTTGCCAGGGAAATAAAAAGCTCTGCAAAAAAGTCCACGACAGCAAAATTCCTAGAGCTCAGAGTTCTATAAAGCCGGTTAGCAGGGTTTGACTCATCTTCTTTGAGAACAAAAGCCTGACCCCGAGGAAAAGAGCTGGGCTGTTGGAGAGGGAGTTGCAGCTCCCCAAAGTTTGAAGCTTTGGAAATGCTTAACTTCCACTAAAATATTATCTATGACTTTTGGTTCATTTTGAAGTGATTGTATCCTATCTGCCCTGCAAAACAAGAACAAAACACCATTAAAATAAGCAACCTCAGGAACAGTAGAATTTTTCAGTCAGAATAAAGACCTAGGGGTCCCAAAAGCCTACAAGGAACTGCAGTACATTATTCCCTTATTTTAGACTCTCTGACAACCATCTTAATAAATAATGTTTCTAATTTTGTAGAGTAAGGTACCAGGGGAAAGTGGATGAAATATTCCATTGAAACTCCGAGGCATAAGTTACAGTTATTGAAGGCTCCAGTTATTTATGTTTGTTCCCTCCTGTAAAATTACCCAAGGACTTTTTACTTGCAAGCCTCCCAATTTATCAGGGTAATAAGCTATTGCTACACCATTCACTGGTTATTGTTTGCTCTCCCTTCCAGATACTTTATGTAGATAAGCCGTTGGTAATGCTGAATTTTGATAGCCTTGGATCCCGCAGGAGTCTGAGCCCACGCAGGCTCCAGGAGGCTCAGCTCAGACCTGGGTGAGCACTGATGTCAGAACACACAGCTGCTTCCATCACGGCTCGGGTCTCATTGTTAGTCCCAGAGGAGACAGAGGTCACCTGGAGTCAGACAAGCACAAAGAGGAGAAGAGGCTTCTCTGCAAAACACACAGCTCCTACAGTCTCTGCAGAGGAGGTGAACTAGAAAAACTACAATGTATACAAGACAGTACAAGGGACCAGGTGAGCAGGAGAAAAGGGAACAAAAAGATGAGGTTGTCTCTCTACACAATGAGGTAGGCACAGCTCTCCAATGATGCAATTTTAAGCCTTTTGGAACAGAGGAGTTTGCAGTGTTTTCAGACCTACATCTCCATGTAATTTGCAGGTGAGATTTGCACATGATTCACGTGAATGTGCTTGTGAATTACACATCCAAGTCCACTCTTTTGACAATATTGGCATAACACGCAGGTGTACCCACAGGCCCAGCTCCAGCTAATCCCTGAACTGTTCCTGGCACATCACCAAGCAGCAGTGACTATAATGAATGACAACAGCAAAGACATGATAGCCTTATCTTTCTGGCAAGAGCTCTGAAAGCTGCAGAAACTCATCATCACTAATGCAAACCCGAGAAAGGAGGGAAATATGCTTTCACTAAGCAGCAGTCGCACTGGGGCCTCCCCTTATGGTAACATTCACAGGAGCTTAGAAAACTTCCTCTAATAAAACAGTCAGTAAAGACTCATACAGGACAAATGCACCAAAACAAACAGAAAAGCAAATAGCCATTTTAACTACACTGGTTCATAACTTACTATTTTTAATTTTTTTTCCTGCTAATTTTTCATTTATTATCTAGGTCTGTGGAAAAACATAGTTTTAGGGGCTGTTAATTAAGAGATCTTAAGCTAATTTTAAACTTAAAACTTGGGTAGTTACCAGCTTCATACACAAAAAGGACATAATATCAAAAAATTCTACATTCAGCAATACAAAGCAGCAATTAGATTACTTGAAACCCTTTCTTTCACTTAAACATTCTTGCAGTTCTTGCCATCAAGAAATGCAGCTCTAGTCAGCCCTGCAGCAAAAAGTTTAAGACTTCAAAGCTAATTTTTCAAAGGCCCTTCAGTGTGTTGTTGACAACAGTGGTTGTTCCAACTCCAGAGGCCCTTATAACTAAAAATACTAAGCTATGGGTACATATACAGGTGTCCCTGAACACAGACTAAGATCAAATAAGAGACTTTTTTATACAGTAGCAATCGACAGGAAAACCCCAGTACCATTTGAGGTGATTGGGAGCTCAGGGCTGTAACGCAGAGCTAGAAAACCCAATAGCAGACAGCACTGGGAAACTGCCATTTAAATTAAAATTTTCTTTGTAAGGCTAAAATATAATACACCTCTTATAAAACTTTCATTTTTAAACCTCCTTCTTTATACCCTCTCCTTCCCATCATCTCCCCTGCAGCATCAGTGTGTCCCCTCCTTGCAGGGGGCTGCATTTTCTCTGACAGATTGCAGGTCCTGTGCTGCTGCAGCTCTCCTCACCATGCCAAAAACCATCCAGAGTGCACCGAGTCAGCACTGCTGACTCCTACCTCCCCCGAGGGAAATCACTCCTAACCACAATCTCCATTGCCTGAAGATCAAGATATGTGGTAATTACCTTTGTTTCGACTTCCACCTCCACCTGCAGTGCTCTGGATAAAGTTTTCAGGCATGACAAGTACCTGCACGGTCTTGCAGGATGTCACAATGCCTGACAGGCTAAATTAACACTGCTGGTGGGAAAAACACACTATCAGAGACACACAGCACTAAAATAGGGCAGTTTCAAATCAGCTCCAAGCTTTAAAATTAGAAAGCCTGATGAGTAAAACCAGTATATTAATACCTGTTATTAGGGAAAGGATGTTTCTAGCAGTTTTTAGAAATAAAGCTGTGACTGTGAAGACAAAGGTACCTGTACAAAACATAGCCTACATCTATACTCTAAAAAGGGTTGTCACAGCATTGCCCAGGAGTGGTCCCAAGCACACCTGTACAGTTCCTGGGAAACAAGCTCCAAGTTCCTTCACATGGAGTCAGAATACAAATCTGTCACAGCCTCACATCTGTCCCACAATATTGTCCTCAGTAATGACAAGAATGATGAAACTTTCTATTTTTGCACCTTCTTACATCAATTTTAAGGCTTCCATACCAGTACCAGACTTTGGCCTACAACACTGATGAAAATAATCTTTAAATGATTCAACAGTATGGATATGAATTAACTGGGGTTTTTTTTTCTATTTTGTTTTGGTAGTTTATCCCGTAGACAATGAAGAAATTAATGGAAATTTTAAAGAGTCTCTGCATTTCTAATTGCATTGGCATTCACTTCCACCTATAAGCTGATCCTCTCTTAATGCTGTTACAGCCCGGATGTCTTCTAGATTAGCAGCTTTCCCTACATGTCAGACTACTACTGCTGACCACAAATCCTTTTCCATCTTGCTTTGTAAATGTCAGATTCTTTTAGTCTCTTTATTACATTCTTTTCGTCTCTTTATTACATTCTTTTCTCCTGATTCATTAGATCAGCTTTCTCCCGCAACTTGGTGTATAAAAGACAATAATATTTTTTCTTGATCTCAAGTCTAAGTTTATGCTACGACTGTAAAGTCTTCATGGTATGTCTCACTCTGTGGTCCCTTCACAGTCCAACTGCTGCATCAGCTATCAAGCCACTGTCACATACTTGGAATCATCATCCATCAAAACCAACCACCCTCATAGTCCTTTCAAATCTCATCTTAAAGATCCTAGACTAAGCAACACCTCTTTCACATTCATCAGCAATCCTGATACTCTGTACTATCCTTCTGCTTGTTGTATTGAAATTTCCATCTTTCCCAAGTAAGACAAAAGTCTTATGTACAACCCGAGGAACTTAGCAGCAACTGAACCTGTTCCCACACATATGATTTTTAACAATACCATTTTTTGCATTTCTAGTTCCACTGGGGAAAGTAAAAATATTTTTTGACACTAGAATATCCTTATGTTTATTTTTTAACATGGACCAAACCTTACAAAGGCAAACGAGTGATAAATCTGGCTTAGTGAAGTTGGTTTAGCACATTTGAAAACATTTGAGATGTCCTACTACTATATACGTGTATGTAGGTTATTGCCTTTTTTGAGGAAAAGCAAAGGGCATTAAGGAAGGAGAAATTGGTACCAACATTTTGAGACATAAAGCCCTCTGTGGATCCCATGAAATCTCCAGAATCAAACATCTAGATTTAACTTTTCAAGCAGTGACAGAGTGAAATGCTTCAGCACCTTGAGAGTAGCTCTTGTGGGCATTTGAGACTCTCAGAATTGCCTTTCTGAAATTCTCAGCCTCAGTGAACAGGCAAGCTTGCTAAGCACTTGCTAAAATATTCAGAGCAGATAATGGCCTCACTGCTGGTGCCTAGGTGAAGATTTTCCCTAACTCTAGTTTTGGAAGACAGACTTTAGAAATGCTACAGTTTATTCTTATTGCTATAATGGTTGTGAGTTTAGTGGTAATACTATTGTTGGTACATAGATTTCAACATAAAAACAAAAAAAAAATTGAAAATTTACAATCTGAGGCACTTGCCCAACTCTTCATGGAGACCAGCATCTTCACTGCCTAAAGCAGCACTTAACAGTTATAGCTCCATCATGCACATTTTACACGCACACAGACACGTCCCCTGCCTTTGCTGATACACATTAATCACTTTCACAGCATAAGTTCTTTCCCACCCCAACTTCTTCAGCAGTATAGTCTAAAGAAATTTTTAAAAAAAAGGAAACTTGAGAGCAAGCAGCTTAGACCAGAACTCAACATGTATCTGAAAATTCAATCCTCTCAGATTTGCCCAACTGCACGATTTCAGCTATAGAAATGACAGATGTTATGGCAGGCTAAGTTTCTTGCACTATCTCAAATACATTATGGATTTTGAGAACTTGCCCAGGAAAAATGGTAACTCAAAATGTTACTTCAATCACCAAGTTGTACCCAGAGTTGGCTGGTTGTAGAGGAGGCTCTAGCCCTGAGATCCAGAACAAACAAGATGCAACTGATTATTTACATTCTGGAATTCACTCAAATATGAACTACAGCAGCTCAAGGCATAGAAAGACTAAAAAAAAAATGCCCATAAAAAAACAGAAACGAGGAAGGCGTGCATGCAGCTGTGGCAAAATGCTGTCTGCAACAGGAATGTGAAGACTGTAACTTATTTGGGAAAATGACTAATTCTGTATCATAGAAAAATGCAAACCTAAGGATTTTGTCTGTGGTATTCAGAGTTATTATTTCAGGCTCCCACAAATGCAAAGAAAATCCTTTTTTTCCATTCACATGCAATTCATACTTTTAAGATAACCCAGAAATAGCTATATACAAATGCATATTTGTGTGCATGTATATAGACATATACATTAAACATATGCAATGACAGGTAGAGAGACAGATAGATATAGATATATACAGAGAGTGAAAGTTATTTTAATGAAATTCAATTAAATCTATAGCCAGTTTTACAGTTAAGGAACCACAAAACATACAGGATCCTTCACATAAAAACACACTAAACAATTTTTGCTACCTTGAGATATAGCCTGAATGCCTACACTAGGGAACCAAAAATGAAATAAACTACAAAGTTAATATTTTATCTGCCTCGACTGAAGACAGGTTTTAAAAGGACACAGACCAGGCAGTTGGATCTTCCTTTCTCCAGATTAACACTACCAATAACATTGTGGGATAACAAAGCAAGTCACTACCTCAGAGTTGCAAATTCCTCTGAAGAGAGTCATCTGACAAATACATTATTAATTTCCTAACTTTAGTCAAGATTAGTTCAGTCATCACATGTGGCAAAATTATTTCCTGACAGGGACAAAGCAAATGGAGTCAAAATAAAGAAAGCACACCAAGGAAGGCCAAGCTCACTGAATTGCAGTGTTGAAAAATGGCAGAAAGATTTAAATAAAAAAGGCTGGCATATAAATCTCTGTACTGCCTTATGTAAATTCTGAAAGCTTACTGATATTATTAAATATTAAAGTATTTTGTCTGGCACTGAGGGACAGTGAGATTTTTCTTGGACTTTGGAGAGTTTTGGCTATTTGGTTCTAGCAAAATACAGGCAGTTGACAACTGATCACTTGTTACCCAACAATTGTGGAATAAGCGCGCTCATGACTATGCAATCACAGACCAAAGTAACTTGCCTATACCACTACTTCCTATAGGAAGTATAAAGGTGATATTTCAAAACAGATTTTTTGTACCTCTAGTTTAAAATGTGCTTTTCCTTGTATTGTAATCTTGTGGTTTAGGCATCACTAACGGTTATATAGCAGCTTATCTAACAACAGCTTTCTTATTATAATTATTATTGCTCAGGTAGAATTCAAATTATGTTCACTGCTATTTTCAGGTCTAAAGTAGTTTTCACAAATCAGAAATTACTTACAAAGCTTACTTTTAATTGCCTTAAATTAGAGAAATTAATGGAAGCAGAGAAACAAATAGGACATAATTCTCCTAATGGAAAAGTATTATTTATACCATACTAAATAATATTTAAGTATAAAATGCTTCATACTACTAAAATAAAATTCAGCATAGCAAACTCTGCTGCAGATGTATTCTCTTCACTAAGTTAAGTCCAAAAACATTTATTTACAAATGAAGAAATACTAAAGGTATACAATTAAAAATAAAGAGCATTGTATAATTGCTTTGTACATCTAAAAACCCCCAAACAAACCATTAAACAAGAACATGATTGTGTATTAGCACTTACTCAGAAATAGCAGTGGGAATCAATAAAAGGGATTTTTCCAATTTATCTCACATGCCTCTGATTCAAGTAGGAAAACAATTAAAACTAGGAGATGATAACCCATATGATGAAGAATATACTTACAGAGAAGCTGGAGATATCTACAGACAAACCCCATTTTTGGTGAATATTTCATTCTATAGCATTTAAATTTGCTGAAGGAAGTTGAGTTTTCACTAACCTTGAGAGGAAATATAAACTCTCCAGGACTCTCCTTCATCCTTTTCAACTCTTTGTCTCACGGCTGTCTGAATAACCTCCATAAGCACAATAGCAGCAGAGGCTATTGGGCCAACAATTTAACCTAGACCTTTCATAATTAGTCTGACTTTACTCACCTGAACCCTATTGGGATTTTAATCACATCCACATGTGTGCCATCACTGAGGAACAGCAACCACCCACCCCAATTCTCCTACCCAAGACAGCTGCATGCCTGGATGCTGGTTAGGTGAGATTTACAGACAGGAGTCCAGCTGGCAAACCACCTCCATAGTGAAGGGAAAGGCAAATATTGGCAAGGCCCCTACCAATCTCACCTGGAAGCAAAGTCCTCTTCAAGCCCAGATCTTGTGACTAGGCCATTCAAAGAGATTTCAAACAAACAAAATAGAACAATTTTCCCCTCGCTCTCCTATCTCTTCTTGAGGTTTGTAGAAAAAGCCATAACAAATAAAAAACCCTAGCAAGAAAATGAAGCATAATACAACTGTCCAGTTAAATCTGGGGGCAAGGAGGAAGAAATTCCTTTTTGACTACGCAGGAAATTTCTTTCAGCTCTAATGTGTGAGCCAAGCCTATATCTACTGCACCTTCATGTGTTATGAATGTACTAAATAACATATGCCATTCTCCCAATACACATGGAGATGGTCATCAAAAAAGCCCCATATTTTCAGGCCAGAAAGGGTTACTGCAGTCTTACAGGATGACACACAATGCATACAAACTCACGGGCAGAGGTTTTTTTTCTTCAGACAGATTCAAGCTTTGTTTTTTGAAAGTTTGGGATTAAAAAACTAGTTAGTTTCTCAGATCTCATTTTCCAAGGTCAGCCATTCTTGTATTTAAATTGCACTCACAGATAGAAAGGCTACCTTAGGTTGGGTACCTTTTTCTAATTTCACCTTTCCAGAAAGGCTTTATCATGAATACTTAGACAGCATGTATGGGAATGTGAACAAGTTATCATAGAAAAAATTAAGGTATTCACTTCTCAGTCAGTAATTGCTCTTATCCCATGAACCATGTGAGGCAGCTTACCTTCAGGGAGAAGGTTGCCAGCCAGTTGCCACTCATTGCTCAGCAACATTCTTCCCTCTGCACACTTCCGTTATCTCCCCATCCACACACCCCATGAAGGTCTCAAGAAGTAGCTTGTCCTATTTTCCATGTGCAAGCTCACAGATAGCCCTGCACCATTTTCACCTCTTGTTTTACAAGAACTGAGATTACTCAAGGTGCAAGGACTCAAAGGGTTGCCTGTGCCCCTAACAGGGGTAAAGTACTACCCACACTTTTGCTTTCTTTGCCCTTCATTACTGAACAAGTTGGGACAGCCCATTCCCATCAGAAGATGTGACTTCCACTAAATTATAGTACCATATCATATTTCCTTATGTATTTGAGCATTCCAGCATGCTCCTGTTGCTCATGTAGCCTTCTAGCATCCGTACAGAGGCAATTTAAAATATATTCCTTACATGCGCCTTTGGGCCAAATTAAATGATATAACGTATGTGAGAAGATTTTCAAGGAGATGTGCTGTGAATTTGAAATTGGTGCAAGATCTGAGAAAGAAAATTCATGAAGTGGTAAGAACTGGAAGGTCACTTGGTCAAAGAAAATTTTCCATTTCCTTGCAGGACATAAGACCCTGTCAATGTTTGGGAGTGCAGAGAAAGCACTTACTAATAACTTCCTAATTTCTGTATTCTACAACTCAATTTTCACAGCTGTGATAGAAGTGCTGAAAAAAAGCAGTGATAAGCTGTTCTAAAGGATATTTTTATGAATGAATTTTTCAGTCTTTCCCCCACTGCTGAAATTAAATATCTTCTGAAATCCACAAAATACACTTTTACAGGTTTCTTCCCAATTTCTACTGCAACCTCACCAGTAACTCAATACATTGTTTCTACTTGCCTGTTTTTCTCCAAAACCTGGGTTTTAATTAATTTTTTTCCTTCATGAATACATCAGGAGCATCCTAATTTCATTGTTTTTAATGAGATATCCTCACAGGTATCACTGGACCACACTTTGCAGGCGCTGATCACTAAAAAAAAAAATCAGCACACTGATTTTGGGTGTTATCTTCTATACATGTTATCCAAACCTAAGGGCCCAAAACCGTTCTATACAGTCTCTTAGGGATGGACATTCCTCTCATGAAGATTCCTCTCCTTTTTGAACTACTCCATGTGTAGCCATACATGTAGGACCTTGCATTCAACTGTAAGAATGGCAGGACTTGATTTGGAGGTTTTTTTAAACAACACCCCTTTTTTCTGTTTTAATCTTGCACCTAATTAAGGGATTGGCAAAAATCAAGTCATCACCTTGTTTGGAGTCTTCTCTTTCTGTTCTAGAATTAATAAGTATTCAGTCAAAAGAACAAAAAGTCTCCCTAGTTTTGCATCGTTCTTTTCAATCCACTGAAACTAATTATAATCAAAGACATTCTGTAGTCTTTTTCTGGCAGTTTTTGAAAGCAGAACTCTTTTGAAGTCACTGGCCTCAAAATCCTTTCATGGAGCAGGCAATGGTCCTACCTTTCTGGGTCTTGCAAAGGTATATGTGTACATTTCAGTTAGGACATGTACACGTATCTTTGTAAGTAAACTAGAAAAACCTGAGCATTTTACAGTTTGTCCAATTTATCCTAGGTGGGATTTATCCCACATGAAATAATCTGTGGAATATGTCTTCCATGGTCCTTCAAAGACAGATCAGTAAGAAGAGAACATCACTGCCTTTTTCCCCAGACAAGTAGAGGCGGCATTTGGGGCACAGACATAAAGCCAAAGCAAAAATTATTTCTGAGTCAAAGAAATAAGGAGATAAAAACATAGGACAAAGATGAATTTCAGGTGAGGTTTGAAAATAGAGGAAAGCAGAAAAAACCTACAGCTTTTCACCACTTAGACTCTTCTAAGAAACTCTGTGTTTTTTTAAAAGTACTGAATTAGATAAACCCTGCAGTTAAAAACCCAGCATGTCCTGGTTTGGATTTCCTGCAGTCTCCGTGCAATGAAAACAGTAACAAAACTGGTTGTGTTGCCTAGCATTATAAAACATACTAATTTTCAGCATCAGTTGATCATAAAATTACATATCTTCAGTGTCAAGTTCTCCATAATGGGACAGTGGTTAACCCTGCTGAAGTCAACTACAAAATTCCGCTATGTCCTAAGGAAAGAGGTGGTGAATTATAGGGCTACACAAAAGTAAATGGATAAACCCCAACATGTTCAGTCCATGCTCTGCAGAAAGACTGATGAATTATTCTTTGCTTGTCACATCACACTGCCCTTTTACAGGCATGAAAGCTCCTGGGATGTGTTCCAGAGAGGAAATCCCTGGCAGCTGCTGACTGCTGGTGAGAGGGACTACTGGTGTCACTTGGGAAGCCACTGTGGGGGATGATTCAACTAAAACTTTTTTTTGCATCACTCATCAGGATTGTCCCTGGCCCATCCATTTCTACACAGCAAGCAAACCCCTCTTACCACGTTCTGTGGTCCTACTCCATCTAACCATACTTTAGGATTTACTCAGGTAATACCATGAATACATAACCATGGGAAGATCTGGAAAATGCCACAAAAGCTATTCAATTCAATATCTCCTTCCCCCTCAAATGTTTCCCACTGAAAATGCCATGAGAATCGTAACAGCAAACAGTTCCTCATTGTTCCATACTTTACAGATACTGAACACTCGAGGGCAGAAAGGAATCGGGACCACTGAACGCAGACCTTCGTTTTGTTAAAAATGCTTTCCACACAGAACCACCTCGTGGCTTTCAGTTTTGGGTGTAAAACCTGTCATGTTGGTTCAGCAAAACGTGCAGCACTTAAACATCACCTGCCGCTTCTCCCACTGATCCTTTTCCCCGCACAGACCACCGCAAAAAAACAGACCACCCCTCATCCATCCAGCATAATCCCCTCCTTCTTGGAAAACGCTCCTCCTTTGAGTCCGTATCATTAAGTATGAACTTAAAACCGGTGAGCGCCGTGTTTAAACCACTCGACGTTTCTCGCGGACCGAGGAACGGCGCACAGCGACGGCGCTGCGGGGCGCACCCCGCCGCACCCGCTCGCCCTCCATCCCCGGCATCCTCCCCCAGGAGCCGGCGGGCGGCCCCACCCCAGCCCCTGTAACAAAGGAGGCCCGAGGGGCGGCAGCCGGCGCTGCGAGCGGACCCGCCCCGCCGCCGCCTCCTCCCCAGCCGGGGGCGCTGCCGCCGGCCCCGCGCCGCCTCCTCTCTCCCTGCGCGGCTCCCGCCCTTCCCCGGCGGCGGCGGCTCGGTGCGGCCGGGCGGGCGGGCTGTCGGGCGGGGTGTCTCCCGGCCGTGCCCGGATGTGCTGCCCTGACTCATAGCCCGCCGCACGCAGGCTCCGCGCCGCGCCCCGCTCCGCGCACACGCCTCCCGCGCCTCCCTCCGCGCCGGCGGAGAGGCGGCGGCTGCAGGAGCGGCAGCAGCAGCAGGCGGAGGAGGTGGAGGAGGCCGCGGCGGCACCATGGGTAAGTCGCCCCAGCCCCGCGCTGTGCAGCCCCTGCCGCCGCCCCTCTGCCCCCGGAGGCCGCCGCTCGCTCGTCTCCGGCGGGCGGGAAGAGGTGGCCGGTGCAACTTTCCCATCGGCCGCCTCCGTCGCAGCGCCGGGGAGGAGGCTCGGGGTTCAGCCGAGCCCCCCCGGTTCCCCCGGCGCTGCCGCGGCCGCTGCCCGGCCCCTGCGGCGCAAAGTTTCCGCGGCTGCCGCTGCGCTGCCGCCGCCCGCCGGCTGCGCCCAGCCCGGGGAGCTCCCGCACGGCACTCGCGGAGCCGGGGCTGCGTTCGGGGTTAGGGGAAAGATCAACTTCCCGGGTGCCGAGGGGGGCTCAGAGCAAGGAGTTATGTAAGGCACCCCCAGGACGCTTTCCCAGCTACTGTTTGCATAATGGAGATAAGTTGGGGTAGCACATTGAGATTGTTTTGTAATCTCTGCTCATTGTTTGAGGAAGACAAGGGTCCTCGTACTTCTCCATCTTTTAGAGCGTTAATCGTGCCTAGAAATGCAGCCATGTTACCTCTCCCTTTTTTGTGTTAAGATTATAAATTAAGTAGTTTCACGCTGATTGACACTTGTATGGAGTGCCCAACAAATCCCACACGAGATCAGGAAGCATGGTATTTGGGTTCTCTTAACAGAGCTGCTGGTAAATTTCTTTTGCCTTCTCTACCTCTTCCCCTTGCACAAAGCTACAGCCCTCCCGGTAGGAAACAGCCACCATAAAACAAATTTTCCAGAAATCCAGAAATCTGGCTGTAATGTAGATCCTAGGGGTGGGTAGGAGGTGCCCACATTGAGCTGTCAAATACCCAGCCAGTCTGCCAAACGTGATGGTGGGATCAAGGTTGTAGGTCCAGAGGGCGAGGAGCTATGGTTCACAACCAGGCTAAGGAGGTGGCAGCTCCTGAATTCGGCTCGGGGATTTGACATCAGCACTTCCTGTGGCCTTAGGTGTATCAGTAGTTTCTTTGCAGATCACATGCATCTTTCACTTTTAACTAGAAGTTTCTGTGGAAGGAAGCTGTTGCCGTGCCTCAGTTTTTCTGATTGTGAAATGAGGTTGAATACTGATTTGACTCCAGTGGAAAACCTTTGGAGACTCACTCAAACTAGAAGCTGCCAGGGTTAGACATCAGGAATAACAGTCAGATTTCATCAGAGTTAGGTTAAACTCTAACAATGTATTGAAGATGTCTTTTACGTGAGGGCTGAAAAGGCAAAATACCAAAATTTAGTTTGCCTATGCTTTCTGTCTCCACAAAGTAAGACTATTAACCTCATCATTCTGGCCAAAGTCTAGCTATTTTGGCTTCCAAAAATAATAACTTCAGGGCATCAGCTAAAACCTGCTCAAAAAAGCTGGTGCAGAATGAGCACACCACTCCTTTTTAGAGGAAACTACACTTCAGTTGCAGGCAAGTTTGTAAACAGCTTGAAAATCCGCCACAAAAGTAGCAGAAATCTACAAAATCTTGCTGCAAAAGTAAGAGTAGTTATAATTATTTTTCAGGAAGATGGAAATAACTTGCCTGTAGACTTTGTCAGCACCTGTCCATAATAGCCCAGAGAGATTGCTTGTGAAAATGCCGAGGAAGGGTTTTTTTGGGCTCTTTCTATTCTTCACATATCAGGGTCTGGTGCCACTGTCTCTAAAATCAAAGCAAACTGTTAGTAGCCTCTGCAGCAGCTCTTGTGAGTGGCAAAGATTGAAATCAGTTTCACCTTGGCTGACAACTGTAATGACTTCTCATGTTTATACAGTCAATGTATACTGTCATTCAGGTTATAGCTTTCTTTTTGGTAACATAGCATAAAAGCTGAAAATCCTTAGAATTAAATCAAGGATGAATTTGTTCTTCCCATGGCTTTTATATCTTCCCAGAAATCATGCTCAACAAACAAGTGTTTCTGGCAGAGAGTGCAGTGATGTCTTACATTTAAACATATGGTCTTTTCAGTATTTATGAAGGTTGGCGTAGTATTAACTGGTTTGTATACTAAAGATATAACATGGAAGCCCAAGCAGATATATTCTAAGCCAAATCAAAAGATTTCTGTAGTTAAAAATGCTTGTTGTGCATACATGGACCTGCCTTATCTTTGCTGTATGGAAATACGTCTTCTGCTACACTGTTTCCATGTGTGTGTTCCTCTGAAGACATTAACATGGTAGTTTCCTCCTGAAGGGTTGCTCTTTCCTCTCACTAACACTCTTTCTTTCCAAAATTGTAACTTCTGTTGCTTGCATTCATAGTTTTTAGAGCTGTGTCTGAATAGAGTTTGAACACTGTTCAACTTCTGGCTGTGAGAGGTAGGTGGCCTTAAGTAGAGCTGGCAGTAGAGAACTTTTAATACTTCAGGTGACATGTGCACCACCACAACTTTATTTCTGTGGTTCTAAAAACACTTACAAGGCTTCTAGTTTTCAGTTACTAATGTAATGCTTCAGTTTTGCAATGAACAGTCCCTTTCCTTAGTCAATTCTTGTTTTTAACCTCAAAAAACACAACTGGAAAACTTGTGCAATCTGTACAAGTAATCTGTACTGTATCCAAGAAGATCTTTCAATTTTAGAGCAGTGACCTATGGCGGTTATTGTAAGGAGGCTGCAATTATTCCTCAGATGTAAATTAATGAAATAAAAATTAGGAACTCTGTTACAATTTAACCACTCAGCAGTAATCCAAAAGATTGAAAAACACCATGTATGAGAGATTGTATGCAGAATACAAATACAGGACACAGTTGTTTTCATGGCACTTATCACTTTGTTTAAGGTGTCAGTTACAGTCTGTAATAGTGAAAGCTCATAAAAATATTCTTCCATTTTGAGAGCCTTGGTCTTGTTAGCAGGAAATGGAAGGCAGCCTCTACTCAGACTTAGGTGTTTAGTTGGGCAACAAACTGCATAAGCAGCCTCATAGGCTGTCTTTACACTGCCTAGCATTAAAAGCTCAGTGACAAAATATGTAAGATTCCCCGTCTATAATGTAGATGGATTTGTTTTAGTACTGTCCATTTTGTTGTCAGAACAAAGATTTCTGTTACTGCTCTTCTCCTAGATATATTCAATTTTCTCTCCCACTTTCCCTGAAGAGTTAGCACATGCAACCACCGTGGTGGTTGTGAAACACTGAATTCAAACTGAACCCCACAGCAGGCTGTAACAAACCAATGCCTATCTTCAGGATGATGGCTCATGAAATAGAGGAGGCAGGAGGATGTAAAGCTTCAGGCATGTCTATATCCATGATTGCTTTTGGGTTAGATAGAGTAGACCAAACTGCTTTTGATTAAAAAAAGAGTAATCAGTAGCTTCAGATGAGACAAATGAAAATTAATGGGAAAAAGTCTTCCATCTTGAGCTCTTGTACTAGTTTTCTTACATGAAATGCAAATCTGATGACAGTTACGTCAATTGCACAAAAAGTTAATTTGTAATTCTTTTGAAGTCTTTTGCTAAAACAATGAGACTTCTAACACCACCAGCATATTAGTTCTAGCCAGCCAGAATGCACCAGTTTAAGCCAGTATAAAGGGTTGTTAGCATTTTTTAAAAAATGAGGCAGCTTATGGTAAAATTCTTCTCTTTAAAACATAAACAGAGAAGAAACTGCTTTTAGACTGCATTTCTTGCTTCAGTAATGTTCCTTGAAGTGTGCTTTTAAAGCAGCCAGAAAGGTTAGGTTACTTCTGACTGACCTCCCTCAGTGAATAACTGTTCCTGTGATCAGGCCAGTATTTGTGATCTTCTGTTACTATGTGAGACTGAAACCAACCAATTTTGTCTTTAGCTTTAGGTTAAAGGCTTCCTTCACAAGTATGTTTCCTGAGAACAGAAGATTCAGAGTTAGTTTCAGAAGTTTGTGAGGAACGTCTGGCTCTCTGTAGCATCAAACTGAAAGAAGAAAGGGCAGAAGAACAGCTGAAACCTGAAGGAAACAAAAGCAGTAATAATGGAAGTGACAAAGCTACCAAGACAACAATAGAAAGGAACAAAAATCCCTTAAGGGAAATGCATGAAGGGAGGGAAATACTAGAACTAAAGATGGATGAATTGAACAACAGAGGATAGAAATAGGAGGAAGAAGGGAGTTCTATTTTATGTCCCTCCCCAAAATATAAAGAAAATGGCTTGGATCATCTAAATAAAATCAGATAGTTATTACTTTCCCTTTTTTAATAGTACCAACTGTATGCTGCTGACAGTCCTTGAGAAGACTCATTATAGTTTTCCATCTCTCTTAAGTAAAGCTGAATCATTTCTGGATGTTTTCAGAAATTTAATTATATAT
Source organism: Cyanoderma ruficeps (assembly GCA_008694505.1). Lineage (NCBI taxonomy): Eukaryota > Metazoa > Chordata > Aves > Passeriformes > Timaliidae > Cyanoderma > Cyanoderma ruficeps. The sequence goes on from VZDJ01000173.1 coordinate 400,688, forward strand.
TAATATGTAAAACAAAAAGAAGAGATTAGCATAAACAGGTATTTGTTCAAAATAAAGGGAAAATAATGTCATTGCTGTTTGACAGGAGGGAAGGCTATGGAGATTCTTCTGTGGCATCTGTCAAGGAGGTTGGTTGTTATCCCTTCTTAACTCTGTCACGGAATGAAGTTCATGTTTTAGGATAACAAAGAGACATTAGATGGTGACCTAGTTACTTATGTAAGAGAAAACCCACTTTTCACTGCTGACTGGTCCACCTGGGTCTGTTCACATGCTGTTCTTGAGAAAATGAGCATTCCTGCTGTCTTGATACCATTGAAGGCATTACATTTCAGATGCTATCTTGTTTCCAGATTAAAATAGATTAGGAACTACAGATAAGCTTCTGGAAATTAGGTGTCTTGAAATGTTAATATGTGTTCTCCAGCTAATGGAGAAGTTTTTCTAATGGCAGTTTGAATTTTAATTAGACAAGGAGCTTTTCCTGCAAAGGGATTTTATAAGTAGCAGCTTTCACTGCAAGAACAATCTCCCAGGACCTGTGTTTGTTAAAAATATTGTATAGAAAATTGTTTCTATTTACAGATTTTATTATAATGGCAACCAGATGAAATTTGTTTTGTTAGAGTAAAATGGTGGTTAAAAGCCATATATTTCTGCATGTGGAAGTTCCTTTTAGTGCAAAAACATAGCTGATGTGTATTAGAGTTTATGTGTGCTCCAGATATGCCTAATAGAATTTGTAAACCCTCTGGAACAAGTGGCTGTGTTTCAAGGAGCCTCAAAGCTGTGCACAGAGCCTCGCGACATTTGCTCAGCCTGAGAACTCCACGGCTCTGGCTTTGGGAGCTTTGAAGTTGTGCAGAAACCCTGGTGATCTCATATGGTTCTTAAGCTATAGTTGAAATAGATTACAAAGTTGGCAGGTGCCCAGAAGAATTTGTCAAATCTATAAACCAGATAACTGCTGTTCATTTTATCTCCAGGTAGAGAACAGAATTTAGTGCATGATGCTTTGGGACTTGCAAATAATTACAGCATGTCTTAACTGTACAAGTGTAAATGTGCACAGGCAAGGCATGTGTCTTAGAAATATCTCTGACCTGAAGCACTTTCAGATACAGCTCCACAAATTATGATAAGAAATGTCAGGGAAAAAATATGTGTTTGTCTGAAGTAGTTGAAATTAACAGTATGCATAAATTGACAGCATGGATGCATGTATAAAGTTGTGTTAAACTTCACAGTTTAAAACAAATTAAATGTTTTCATCATTTCTATTTCTAGGTCAGATAAATGAGTTTTTATTATAAAATAAATAAATAATAAAGTTTTTATTATAAAAATCACGTTTACACATTTAGAAATATGGGGAAATAAATCTTTTTCAAAATCACGCTCTTGCAAAAGGAATTTTTTTAGTGATTCACTTCAACAGTAGGTCCCATTTCCTTCATATTTAACAGCTCATACAAACTTACTGCCTCCTAGTTGTGTATTATAGGAACATGTGAGGCATTTGTCCGTTCTGAGCTTTTATCAAAACACTGAGCTATTCATTGTGTTAGTAATAACTGGGAGGTTCATGTTAATCAGTGTTTGAATTCATCAGTCGGTTCCATCCACTGATACTTACCAGCCCGACAGACACAATGATTTTGAAGACATACACAACATTTATGTATAATTTAAAGTTTTGTTTGGCCCTTCCTGTCAGTTGGCTGAGGTTTGACCAGTCTTTTCAGTATCTGATTAAATCCAGTTAATCAAGTGCTTAAATTCACATGATGAATAACAGCCTTTCTTTCAGATTTCCTGCCTATGCTCTGCAAAGGTATTTGGGAGTAACACTGGACAGAGAGATGGAGGCTGAGAAGACGGATTGAAGGAGGAAAGCAGCTGAGCATTACAGGATAGGTGATATGATGAGAATTGAACAAAACCCTTTGGAAATTTGTCAGGGCTGCCAGTGAGCCTGTGGGGATCAGACCTGTGCTTGGGGGACCAGGGGAGGTGACAGCTCAGCGTGATAGTCTTGAGTATTTGTTTCCACTGTCAGCTGCCTGTACGTTCATGGCCTTCACGGTGTACTAGCATGGGGCATCAAGGCACAAAACCCTGTCCTTATTGCCTTCTTTACCTTCAGTAATTGCCTATACCTCTAGAATACATCAGTTCAGAAAGAACACCATGTACCACTAAGTACTCACCTTTCTCTCATCCTGTCTTCTGTACATTGGAGGTCTACACTTGGAAGAGAGCTCTTATACTCAGCACTTAAACTGTTCTACCCCTTTTGCCCTTAATTATACCTAAGCTGGGGACTAAAATTGTACCATATGGATTAATTCTGTGAATGGAAGCTGAAAATGCTGCTAGCCTAGATCTTTTACATAAATATCAAAATCAGACAACATGAACATCTTAAAGCCTTTGTAATCTCTAGGGTGAGTGGAGTGTTTGGCTGGGGAGCTCTGCCTGTTGCTGAGGATGCCTTGCTCTCCAGCAGCTGGGAACTTCTCTTGGAAGCAAATTTAGAAATGCTTCCTGTCTTTGACGTTGGGTATAACAGTCCAGTGACTTTAACTAGACTATTTTAACTTTCCTAGCCTTAAATGCAACCTTGCAAGTCCATGCCACTATTTACAGGACCAGTAGCATACCTTCTTGCTTTAGCCTTTTTAGTTCATTCCTGTATCCCTTTCCTGTGGAGAAATCCCATCATGTTCACTATCAACAGCACCCAGTACCCTGCAGGCAAAGCTTGAGTTCAGACTGCCAAATAGCTACTTTTGCTACATGAAGGCTTTGGAACAATTCCTTAAATCAAAATGCTGCTTCATCTTGACAGTAGGAACAAAGCATGGGAAGAGAAAAGGCTTTTAAAACCAAAGCAGGATTGTACACATGTTTCTTATCTAAATCTTCACTGTCCACAGAATGTTTAACTTACCCCTCCTGGGCCTTGGAAGAACTGACTGAAGTCAGTCTTCTGAGTCTGCTGTATTGGTGATAGCATCTTCTCTATCTGACCACTTCCTTCAGCAATCCTTCAGTGTGCACTCTGGACATCACTGGGTCACTGCTCATGGTGGAACTCTGTTGTCTAAATACCTAAGATACCCTGCCCGAACTTCAGTGAGAAGTTTAGAGGAAAAGCAGTGAGTGAATGTGACCATCAAGAGGAGTGACAGCAGCAGTGTAACAGATAGGAGGCATTTTCATACTTAATGTTCTGTCTTTTTTTCCTTCTCCCTCAAGTGACTGGGAGCCACAATTTTTCCTCCTTCCTCTTCCTTGCTTGTGTTGAACTGATTTTAGGATCAGGGTGTTGTTCTGTGGGAGGAAAAAAAGGACAATGAGAATTAAACTAGTGAACACATTTGTTGTAAAAATGTCTGGTACAATCAAATGAATTTAGAAATCCACTAATATACTTTATACAAATACAAATTTGCTCTCATCCTGTAAAGGCTCTGTCAGGCTTTCTTACCCGTTTCTCTGCGAAGCTCAGGGAGAATATATAGACATGCTGGCTCCTGCCATATGGAATTACAGGAAAAGCAGGGAAGCATTGGTGGTTGAGAGAAAGAGGAGGAACATGTACGTAAGGGGTTGCTGGCAGGAATCAAGCAGGTTTAGGGGGCAAGAGGGTTGGCTCTGGTTTTTTTAAGCTTTTGCAATGAAAATGCCATCACCCATTTACAGCAAGATAGTGCCTCAGTTGAATCAAAGATACTAATCAATACATTTATGTGCAGTAGTGCCCAAAATACAGTGTAGACTTTCCAGGCAAAGCCCATACCTCTCTATCTGATGTTACAATGTATTTATTAAATTCTTTTCTAGTTTGCCTAATACTCTTTTTTTACTCTTTGTACTCTCTTTTCACAGCTTTCCTATTTCTTCAGACTTCTTTATTTTATTGCCCAGTTTTCTACATTGTCTTCTTCCAGTTACCTATTGTTTTCCATCTTCCTTCCCATCTCACATTCTCTCCTCTTCAGGTTCTTTCTTTATTAGTTAAATACCTGGCAGCTTCTTTTACCATATATCCTTTTCACCATCTTTGTTAGGGAAACAATCAAAAAAATGGTGCTCAGTTTTGTAATTTTAAGAGCTTTGAAGTGTTGGTTTTTGGGGGTTTTTTTATGTTCTTCTCTTTGGCTAAATATCAAGTTATTTACCACCAGCTTAAAATCATGCTTCAGTTCTGCCTAATGTACAATAGGTGACAATATATGAAAGAATGTATTTTATAGGAAAGAAATTGTACAGAATTGGGCCCTATTTGTGTAAATGCTATTTATACAGCATTCTTGTATCCCTACAAAGCCCACACTGAGTACCACTGAAGTCATTGGTCTCCTGCTTTTTTTGACTTGGCTGTGCTACAGCTTAAATTCTCCTGTTTTGGTAAAATGGCATGGGTCACTCCACCCTTCCATGGCTCCCCAGTTTATGCAGTTAGGGGAGGAATGCAGACTTTGGACTGATTTTGACCATCGGAAGCACTTCTAACATGTCTTCTGTTCCTAGATATGGTGCTGTACTAATACATAGCCTCTGAAGGAACTTGCTAAATGAAGAAAGAGCTGTATTTGATGATAGAGAAAATGATTTGGTAAACTTGATTTTTCTTTCAAATTGATGGAATTATGTAGTTTATATAATTTGTTATATCAAAGAAGAAACCAATTTAACATGGAGATCATCATGTTAGAACATCCTCCTGTAAAAGGAGCAGTAAGCACAGTGCCATAAGCTATTAATTTACATACAGTGACCTTTGTTCTGTCTTGTTGTAGCATAGAGAAAAAGGAAATACTGCATTTTCAGAATGAAATTCACTTTGTAGACATTAGGCGATTGCTTTTGATGCTTTCTGATACTCCCAGAAAATGTCAGGATTTTCTCTTTGCAAGACTTTTAGATGTTATGCTTCTAATCACACATACATTAGTCTGGACGTTTACTTCTCCGAAGGCAAGAATGGTGGAAACAAACAAAAAGAATTCAGTAGATTTCCTTGGAATGCAACTGCATCCCAGACATGATCTGAAGTGTTTGCTTCTCTTTATGAAGGTCATAACTTCTCCCTTTACAAGGTATCACAGTTCTTTTTTCTGCTGTTGAAAGCAAGGTAGAATTTGAGACTTCTCACACAGTCTCTGGAAGAAACTGGTAGGGTTCTCTTGTGAACATAAAATTTGAGTTCAGAGTGTGCACCCAGCTCAAAACAGATGGCTGGAGAGAGAAATGCCCTAGATAATGCAGCACATCAGTTAAGCAAGGGGTGGCCTGTTTCATGTTTTCTTTTTTTCTTTAAATTGATATTAAATAGGCTTTCTGATAAAAGGCAACAGCTGTAGACTGCTGGATTGTTTTTAGCCTACTTTTAGCTCTTTCACTTCTGAACAGTTTTCTGTACTTCAGTGATCACAACAGTGAGGTATGTCTTGGAAGTAGGCATACCTAGCAACTATTTAAACTGCTTTATTTCTAAAATCAGAAGTTGTTATCAACAAAACAGCATCTTTGGCTGTACATAAAGAAATTGCGGGATTTTTGAAAGTTGATCAATAGGCACATTTAAGACTTTGCTGCTTTACCCTTTTTATTTTTTAAAAATTTATAGATGAGCCTATTATGTTCTTCTCATCACCAGAAGTTTATTTTTTACAATCCAAAATATGCTGAGGAGCCTGCTTCCAGATTGAGATTAGACTCTCTTTCGGCAGAGACGTAAATCTGAGATCAAGGAGTACATAACACACTTGAAAACTCAGAAATTCTTGCAAGCCCTTGATTTTTTAATTTCTCTTAGCTCCCTGACTTCTTGCAAAAGCAGTTTTGTAACAAAAAGGTCTCTTCTGAGTTTGGTCACAATTTGGAATAAAAATATTTATGTTTTAACAATATTTGTTTTAACAGTCGCTTGTCAGCATCTCAAAGGACAACCAGAATGGGGCTTTGATGGCCACTGTGGTTTGCGTTTATGTAACAGATTCTGTACCACTTGGGCTTTGATCACGTAGCATGTGTTGGTGTTGGACTTTGGTTACATTCTAACTTTCCGAGGCTCTGTTCAAGTTTAGAAGCCCAGCTCTGCTTGTTTAGGTGAGCACACAGTTCTGCTCTGTATCCGAGGAACTAATTTGTTCCCAGAATTCAGCATATCATCTGAATCTTTTCATTCTAGATGTTTTTGCTGGTTTATCTACTGTAATATAAGGCCATCAGACAAAAAAGTGTGGTTGCTTTGACATGAAAGATCTTCATGCTCAACACAGCTATCAAGAGGCATTGAGGCATTAATTGAATGAAAGTAAAACTTATATTCAGTGCTGAGAAACGACTTCTTGAAATTGAATACAGAAAACTCTGTCAGATAAATGGCAGGTTTACATGTGTGTTGTAGGCTTAAGTGATGCTGTACTGCAGTGCCTTAAATGACCTGGTTGCAGAGCATTTAGAAAAGGTAATCTGTTGTAACCAGCTTTGCTGCTGAAACCTCAGTGTAGTCAGATTATAGTCTCAGTTCCCCAGTGCTCTGTATTATGCATAAAGAAACTGCAGATTTGATTTAAGATGGTATTTGGGCCCAAATTGTAGTTTTTATATTCTGCCTGAGCATATATGACCATAGGATAATGGGTAAAGTGATGCATAATAAAATGATGCCCATAGCGCCTTCATATTTGAGATGACTTGTTGAAGTTTCACGTGTAAATACTCATCATGGTTTAGTAGAATTAACGACTTTATGATCTACAGACAGAGGCTTTTTTTTTGCAGTGACTCATTGCAAAATCTGTGGAACCCAGAAAAAGTTGCAGATGTTTAGTACACTGGAGAATTTGTGGCACAGGAGAATTAGTTGTATTTTCAAATGACAAGTCAGTTCAGTGTATCATGTTGTCAGATAAAGATGAGAAAATCTGACTTCTTGTGTGTTAGAGAGTAAATGTAGACATGCCAGCAAAGGGTGACAAACAGTTGCTGAAAAGAGAACTCAGTTCTGTCTTTAAAAAATATATTCTCTGGAGAGGTATCTATAAACATTAATTCATCTAAATAACCGTTTAATTGCAAGAGTGAAGATATTTGCATAAAGAAGTGAGGCAGGTAAATAAAACCAAGCTGAAATTTAGCCCCCTCTCATCTGTTTCTTTAAAAAAGGGTGAACAACAAGACAGGACAGTAGATTGTAAAAAGTTGTCTTCCTTTCTACTCCAATTCTCATGCAGGATTTAAAGTTAACATATTGCAAAAGGTTGTGATTGACACACTTGGGGAAATAGAGATTAAGTGAAAACTAGATTTTTACCTTGAACTCTGAAATGTGAAAGTAAACAAGTAACATAAATGAAAGGTAGGCCATGCAAAAGAAATATTCGTTTGAAACATGAAAACATTTGCTCCTAAAATGTGGTTTTCTAGTGTGACATTGCATCACTAATAGGTATTTCAAGGTGCAAAACGTGTTACAGCTAGAGGTTAACTCAGCATTTTCAAAGGCCTGTGTTCAGACCAAAACTTCTTACTCACTTCAAAATATAAAGTTTCTGGGTATTATTTCATTATATATGCATCACCTCCTAACAGTTAATAAGCTGTGAGGTTCATAACTGCTTGCTTTAACAGGAATTTGGAGAGTTAATAGACTTTTGCAGCTCTACTAGTAAACAGTTCACAAAATAGCCTCTGTGGTACTTATGTTCCATTTGTGTCATGTGTACTGTCATCTCACAAATTCTGAGGGGGTTTTTTAAAACTTGAATTCACATTTTTAATCCATTCTTTTTCTCATCAAAGATATAAATAATTAATAATCTTTCCTCAATATTAAAATATTGTAACAGAAATCAAGCCTCATTCAAACTGCTTTTGTTTTACCTTTACAACTGAAGACTGCAGTGAAAGGGAGTCCATCTTCCCTGTTCTTCAAAGTTGTGCTTAGACCATTCTGGAGTAATATGAAGGACTTAACCAAGTCAAGCTAATTTTATATTATAGTCACCAAGTTGCTTTTTCCTAGTAGTACGACTTAGCTTGCATGGTATTTCACAATCACAATCTATCTTCATATGTATGGGAGTTCAAGCAGTACCAAAACTGCATACACTGTTGAGTAAATATCATAATAAATGAATCATAATAAAAATCTGATACTAAAAATTAGCATACCGTTAGCAAGTGAAATGAAATAATTTTAGATGTAAAAAGAGTACTTTTTACTTGCAGTCTTCATGAGCCCCAAACTGCTACCTGTTTTGTAGAGCAAAAGAGTACTTAACCTGTTTGGAAAGAAAAGAAAAAGATTTAATAAATGAAAGTTAGATAGCAGGAATAGTCAGATAAGGAATTTTCCCCTCTGTGCTCTGCTAATTTTTAGAAGCACCAAGTAGTTACATTTTGTGACACAGCAAGACTTAGGCATATCTGCATATCCTACTTGGAGACACTGCAGTAGAAACAGTGAAAGTGTTTTGAGATTTTGAAACAGGTTCATGGAATCACAGAAGAAATACAGAACCATAATTTGGAGGGATTTTGAGGCAGTTGAGCCAGGTCAGCTATGACTTTATACAGCTCCTGCTTGAAGCCTCTGTAGTTTCTCTAACATGCCTTCAGGTAGTTCCAGGCTTCCCCCTTAGTCTCCTCTTTACCAGACTAAAGAGGCCCCCAAGCTCGTACACATCATGAGTTGTGGGAACGTGACCATTTTGATATTTATGCCCCGTTTTTTAGTGTCCTTGATCTGGGACATACAGAACCAAACATAGAATTGTGGGAGACACAAATGCTTGCAGGCATCAAACAGAGCTTCAATGTGCTGGTCCCACTCCTAATGTAACCAATGTACAGTTTGCTTTGTTTATTTTGGGAACATGCTGCTGCCTCATGTTTTACTTGGCATCCCCTGTAACCCCTGGGTCTTTACAGCAGTGTGTTCCCAGCCTGCACTGGTGTGTGGAGTTATTCTGCCCTAGCTGCAGAACTTGACATTTACCCCCGTTAAACTTCAGGAGACTTCTGTTGATCCAGTCCCCAGGTTTCTGGATGGTGCCTCTGGACTTCTCTTTGGTATGCCAGCTGTTCCTCCAAATACAGTGTTGTTTGCAAAGATTACAGATGTCTGTCTGCCTTTAGGCTATAGTGGTTTCAAGCACAAACTGCATACTCAAAATCTGCTGTTCAGCCAGTCTGAATAGGGCTGGCAGATTTCTGTTTGACTTCTTGATAATACGTAAAGCAATGATGAACCCTTCTTAACTGTGACACCAGGAAAATTAAAGTTTATTTTTTTATCTATAAAATACAACAACTGTTTATTTATTAAGGATAGTTAAAGTCTGTATACTTGAAAAATTGCCTAGGAGTGTTAGTTGGTTACTACAGCAAGTAACTGTGCCTTGTACTGACCACAGTTACAAGTAAACACGAGTTACTGCAAAAGGATAGAGGATGGCAAACCTTTGTCTGGACACACCCAACAGACTTAATTCTGCAGAATCACACTGGGGATGAAAGATGGATTATCAGGTGTAGCCTAAATAGGATTTCAGCTCTTTCTGCGCTACATTACTTATTTAGCTGATGAGAAATGCATTCAGATTGACTTGAAGCAGCAATTAATGGGAAACCAGTGGGTCCAGATCTCCCAGTCATTCTCATGACTACTGAGCTCCCACCCTGTCTACATATTGTTGATATAATCTTTCTGGATTTTAGTACAGCTTTCAGTGCTGTTATTGTGATTCTATGACATGACCATATTCCTTTCCAGCTAAGCAGGGGAGAGTGCATACCTTGAGCCTTCTCTGACATGAAATATGATGAGCCAGAACAGGTACTTACTTACAAGCTCTCCTGAGTCCCACACTTTAGTCTCATCCACAGTCTGTCTGTTGTGGGCCATATCTGTATTAATTAGAGAGGTAAAAGCCTCTACCTGAATTAGGTTCATTTATCCCAACACATTGTGGTTTTACTTGTGTAGTATTATTAATTTTTTTTTAGCTTCAGTAATAAATTTTTGGCAACCTGGAGGAAAATGAAGCTTTTCCAAATAGATAACTCCATCCTTGCAAAGTTACTGGGTAGCATCTTCCAGTTTTTCTCCTTGTAGAGCACCTATGGTGTTGATCTGTAGGACAATCAAAAGTTCTGCTCAAGTAGATCAGAGTATAGTTCCTTTTGACAGAGGCATTTAATACTTCTCTAGTGGGACATAACTGGACTGTTTTGTAAAAGATTGCCACAGAAGACAAACTTCAGTATAAAAGGGTGGTGGTAACCAGAGGTGTTTCTGTTGTAGTAGAGGCAGCCACAACCCTCAGAGTGCTTCAGTAAAATATCAGAAGGCTTCAAGCATCAGCACCTTGTTCTCTAGAAGTCTTTCATACCTTTTCTCTGCAGTCTCCCAAGAGCAGCTCCACACAGCTCTGGTTCTTTCTCTCCTTCCTTTCTTTCTTTCCTTCTCTAGTTCTGGCTCACTCCTTCCTGTCCCTAGCAGGCCACCTAACCCTGTCTGTCCTACATACAGCATCTTACCCTTCCTGTCCCTTGCACACCCTCCTGTCCGTTGCTCCTCACATCAGGGACAGCAGACTCCCTGCCACCTCACTCACTCTTTATCACACCCAGCTGTGAGGACAAGGCTGTTCCCACGCTTGGATAAATAACACAGCTGCAATATATCAAGGGCAAGACTGCCTTTAGTGCTGTCTCTGCTGTCTGTCTCCCCACAATCTGTCTCCCCATGTTTCCTGGGATATTTTAGATTTTTCAGCACTAGTAGTTTTTAGTTCCCTCTCTCTGGGCTTTCCTGTAACCTTTTCTATGAAGGAGTCTGGCTCTGGTTACACATAAAAGTGCTGATGTAGAGTGGGGAAATGCTTAGTCTAAGAATGTCTGATACCTAGATGAGATACAGAAGGAGCTAATCAAGTCCTTGTGCTGGATTTATAGTAGATTTCAAATTATCAACAGTAACCAAACTACTATGCATTGTGCCCAGCTGCTTGGTTCAAAGGGACCTGAGGAAGGAGAAAGACTTTTTATATCTTGTTCTTATAGCTAAATTATCAATTTTCCTGATAAATATTGCTTTAAGGATCAGTTGCTTACTGCATTAATTAATAACATTCAGTAACATTCCATATGATGCTTTTATGTGTCAATAAAATGATTAGGAAGACTATTTCACCTGATAATGTTCTTTTAAATTTTTATTCTTATATGCAGCTTCTGGGAGTAAATAGGAGAAGCTGCTTTGCTCTGTGCCTGCTGATACAGAAAAGTCCTTTTCTTTTATTCATTTCATTAAAATATCAGCGTATCTACAGTAGTTAAAATTGACAACAGCTTTTGGTTTGTGCATAAACCACACATTTACTCCGTGAAATGACTCTAAGCTTTGCTCTGTAAAGTGTGACAACTTCTGAACCGTTGTTTTCTCTGCTTCCACTTTCTCCCACTTTAAAAGGAATTATAATAGCAAACAAAAAGTTTCAGGAGAAAGAAAACAACCACAAAACTTACTGGGAGAGAGATTCTTTCCTCAACTATGGTCCCTTTGTGGCTGGCATCTGTGGGAGTTACATATGCTGAACTAGAGGAATTTCCTTGGTGTAAACACTAGGAACACAGGGTATAAAAAGGACTGTGCTGTTCCTTAATGTTGGTTCAAGATGCAAGTGGAGGATGGCCTAGGGCACACGGATTAAGTTTTTCAGACTATTGACAGACCATTGTGAAGATTTTTAGTGCCTCTTGACAATTTACCAGTTCATAAATAAGTGTACTCAGTTATGCCAAATGCTGCAACATCCTTGTTACATGCAGAAGCTGGTCAGGAATTGCCTCAAAAATCATGCTGGGTTTTGACTTCTGTTCTTTGTGTCTTCCTTCTGAAGTGTCACTGCTTCTTTTGTTCCTATTTTGTTCCCAAAGGACTGCCAGCTGATCAGTAGCTCAGTCCTCCTAAGAGTCTGTATAAAGTAAATACCATGAATATCCTGGAACACTTCAGCGGCAGTTTCTCTATAGCTGCCTGGTTAGGGGCAGACTGCATTTCGCGTATGCTCTGAATTTTAGGTGCTGGTTTCAGAAACCTGAGCCAAGAGTTCTGGCTGTGTAAATAAAAAGTGCTTGGAGAGTCCAGAATAGGATGAACTACCAAGCTCAGCAGGAAATCACCCTTAATTAATATGCATGCCATTTTCTGATCAGCATGATTTCTGCCTTAAGCTCAGGGCTTGAAATTATTTCTTAGAGCTGGATGCCTGCATGTTTTCTAAGAAAGTTTGAAACCTTTTTCTTTTCAAATCCAAATGGAGGAAGAGGTACAAGTGGGTTACCAACTTTGCCTTCCTTGGGACAGGCACATATTTATGCAGGGAAGAGCTCCAAAAGTCCAGGCTTTGCCTGGAATGAAGCTGTACCCTCAAACTGACCAGGATATAAGACCCAATAGTAATATGTGTTCATAGTGTGTTAGAGAAGGCGTATTTTTTTAATGGTGAAGGGTTTTAGTTCCAGCACTTTTTTCTGTGACTTCTCATTTGTTTTATGCAATGAGTGTTTAATATAGAATTACAGAATTGGTTGGGTTGGAAGGGACATCAAAGGTCATTTAGTTCCAAGCCCTCTGCAGTGGGCAGGGACACTTTTGACTAGAACAGGTTGCTCAAGCCCCATCCAATATAAAATATGTCTCAGCAGAAGAAGTAAGAGGTATCCTCACATGAAAAATACAAAAATCTGATTTGAGTATGTGTTGGAGAAATTTTGCTTAAATCCTTTCAGATAGAGGATAGCATTTTGTTTGTTTTCCTGTTCACACTAATGTGCAAAAGGCAGTTCCACATTTTTGCCATGTGCTTTGTGTTGGATTCTTTTTCCCAAGAATTCCTCTGTTGCCTGTGTGTACAGGGCACATTGGAAGCAGGGCCTAGAAGAGCCATACCCTCAGAGATACCAGTAAGAGTAGTATATGAATTTGGTTAATAAGGGTCAGTGGGCATTCTTGATTTGGGGACATAGCATGTGCCACTGTGTCGAGTTGACACAGATCCTTGCATCCCTTGTGAAATGTATCCCAGGGACTTGTTTATACTTCCCATCTGCCCTTCATCCTTGAGACCTGCAGACTGTGTGTGGAACCTGACCCTTCCAGTTTCTGTCAGTATGACTCTTTACCTAGTCTGAGAGATGGTTATTAAGCAGTGAAAGCAAAGCACTCCTCCACTTTGCACACACTCAGATCCTGCTTGTGGGGGAAGCAAGTGACTTGCAATTTAATCTAGTGTGTGGCATTTTGCAGAGTTTTTTTTTGTCTTTAAAAGATCTATTTCTTTTTGAAAAGAAAAGAAGTCTTGCTTGTCTTTTTTATTGAGCTTCCTGTAAATATGTATCTCTTGGGAGCATTTCACTTGTTTTTGGGATGTTGCCCAAGCACAGTTGATTGAATGGGGGATTAATAGTTTAATTAAGAGTCCTGAGATTTAAGACATAGAAAGTAGCCCTTTCTTTTGGAGATTTCCCCCCCTGATTTGTGCTGTCAGATTTTCTCTCTTCAAAACCATATTTTCAGTGCATACCTATTGCATCATCTGACTCATTCAAATGTTCATCACAGCTTTTTGAAGCAATACTTGAGGACTGTAACAATCGTATTGTGATTTACCCAGCTGTGCCCATGTACTGTAATGTGCTGCCTCAGAACATCAGTATCATATTTACTGCATTGTCACTCTTGTGTGAATTTTACTAAATAAAGCTCTTAAAGGCTGTGCAGAGGTTAATGATCGTTTATGACCACAGCAGTCATGCAAAATACTAGTGGGTTTTGTGGAAATCATTATTTAAAGTAGGGTTATGTTGGGCAGTTTGTGCACCATTTTAATCTTGCCGTCTGATTCTGCAGTTTTATGTCAGTCTTCCATGAAGACTCAGTTGAATCCTTTTCCTTTAGAGAGGATCCGAGCTGATCCTATCACTGCAGTGTTTTTATCGATGCTCTACATCCTGTGCCTTCCGAGGTGAAAATAAGTAACTGCATTAATAGGCAACTATTTCTCACTAGAGGGATTAACCACAGATGTCTGCTAATCTTAGTATAATACCAGGTTTAAAGCCATACATGATATCTATAAAAGCAAACTAAAAACTCTAGAGAACATTTTGGCCCTAAAAGCTTATAAACGAATGATGCTGACAATGTAGCCTTCAATTTGTGATATGTGGCCACCACGACCTGCCCACAAAGTGGATATTGTTGATTTCAGGCCATTTTAGTAACTTTTGCTAAACTGCTAAATTGAAGGATTAGTGGCATTTCACCAGCCAAGAAGCAGGGATTTCCAAAACTGACTTAATTTCCTCTGTATTCTTCATTGACATTAGAGAATGCTAAAAGCCTTTTTCTTCAAGGCATGAGAAGACTGTCACACATCTATCGGTCCTTCTGTGGTCAAAAGGAAATTTTTAATTACAGGTCTTAACAGTTGTGTGTTTAGGTGGAAAGGTGCATTTTTATTTGATAGTCTTTTCCTCTCAGATTTTCTCCTTTGGACAAAAATGCTTTGATGAAAGTAACATTAGGTAGGATAATACAGGCAAACAAGTACTTATGGCCATAAGAGTTTAATTGTAAGACATTTGTAAATAAAAGGATTTAGAGGCACTTATTAGATTTGCAACTAACCTGTTTGTAAAAAACTTTCACTCTAAACCTAACAATAACACATGGCAGTAAATGGCAGGTCACTTCCATTAGGAACTTATTTGTACACATTCATCAAATTCAACCAGTGTATTTTCAGGGTTAAAAGCTTTCATGCATTGTTTGTAATTATCATGCAGCTTGTAATTAAAAGTAGGGACTTTCTGGGTAATTTTGGGGAAAAATAAAACCAAATTAAATGCAAATTTTCAAGTCCTCTGAGAACAGCATAAATCACCATTAAGACTTTGTATCTAAGGAATATGTACCTTTTGGAACATCACTGTGAAGTCCCCCAGTCTGACAAGATGCAGAGGCTGCAATTCAGCCTTCTGCTGGGATAGAGAACTGGGGGAAAACAGTATGTTTCCATAAAAAGATAGCTGCGGGGATGACTGTAGTAGATCAGCTGGTTTAGGATATGTATCTTGTCAAGAAGGAAAATGGAACTTGCATGAGTGTTGTTGCATAACAGAAGACCTTATGTCTTTTTAATTAGGAACTGCTAAGCTAATTTAATTGCTACCTTTTAAAATTTGTTTTATTTTATATTTCTATGTTAAATGTAAAAGAATAGAATATAAAATTACCTTTGTAATTGTATCAGGGTAAATACTTACTTTCCTTGCTGAAATTTCATTGAACTGTGTTCTGTGAGCTCCCAGGCTTTTCAATATCTGGTATCTGTTCTGTGCTGGACATCAGAGAGGTTTCTCACAGAGCTGACATGCAAAGGGGACTCTTTCAGCACCAGACATTGTGGTAGCAGCTGCCACAGAGAAACTCAAGTTGATAGCTGGACCAGGAGAAAATGGTTTGCTAGAGAGTTCTGATCAACCTTGAATTTAAAATGAGCTGCTTGAAGACCCAACAAACAAGACAGTTTCTTTGCCTGGAAAAGGAATAGAAAATTCAAGTTATTAACTTATAAAAATGTAGGATCACAGACCAGAAGTACAAAGGCAGATTCCATAAATTATTTTTTCAATTTATTTCAATCTTCATTTAAGGTGTAAAGATACCTTTAAAAATATAGCACTAAGCAAAACAAAAATATGGCACACAGAATGTCTGTAGAAACATTGTTGTGTTCTGTTATTGGATCTGTAATAGTCTTACCTTAAATTTTCACAGCTTTTCCTAGATTAGTCTCTATTTTCCACTGCTCACATCCATTTTATTTTCTGTAGTAGATTGCTTGTTGGGTTCTAATCATATGTTATAGCTTTGAAGATTGGAGTAGCTAGTTTTAATTAAGTCCTAAGTAAGGAATTGAAAGAGAATGTCAAAGCCAAGATCTTTCTACTTAGATCCTTTCCAAAACTTCATTTGGTTGAATTGCCCACAATTGAATTAAAACTACAGTAAAAATACTCTATATTTTTACAGGTTTATTCCCTTTATTATCTTGTTGTATGTCAGGACCTTAGAATTTATGCAAATGTGTAAGACTACTCAGTTAATAAATAGTGACAGAATCAGAGTCTTGCCTATATAGTGAGTGCTTATCCAACAGAGATTTAAGAGAGAAATTGATTTCCTTAACTTACAGATTTTATACTTGATTCAGTTAAAAGATGTTGAGGGATAGGAATGAGGAGAAAGGGTTACTAAACCACTTCTTGTAACTGAAATAGCATTGTTCTCTGACTGGATTTCTTGCATCCCCGACGACTGATCGACTGATCCTCGAGCTGAGAGTCTGGTGGACTATTCAGTGTTTCACCTGTCCCTTTTGGCTCAGTGTTATGCAGAAGTGAACGACCAACATTACCCCTGCAAGACTTGCAACATTTTGAATCCTCCCTGATAATTTGGTTATTACAATGATTGTTGAAGACAGTAGACCAGGCCAAACAAATTCACTGTTGTGTTAATGATTTACATGACCTCATCACAAAGATTCACACCAAAAATGAAGTCATTGATGGCATCACCTAATACAGCCTCCTGTGCCAAACTGGGCAACTTTGAAGCTGGATCAGGTCACTAAGATTTTTTTTTTAATGGAGGGTGGGTTTTTTTGGCAAACCAATTTTGATTTTCCAATACAAATTTGAATATAAATTACAGTGTGAAATTTATTTTTCTGTATTAAATACACATCTTTTATCACAATGTTGAGAGAATAAATGTAGAACTGATTTTGGCACTAAAAATGTACAGATAATATACACTGAGAATAGTCTCCATCTGCTGCTGAAGTCTCTCTCATTGCCCAGAATGGTTCTTGGGATTCCTTTCCCTTTGAAGATTTTTGTCTTAAGTAAGTGAAGATTTCTTTAACTTGTCTACTGAGCCTTCAGCTCCCTGTCCCCTACTCCCATTCTGTTGGCTCTGAGCAGGTTCAACAGATTTTTGCTATGTTTGCAGTTTTAGAAAAACCAGGCACCAAGTTTTCACTTTCGCTTTGTATTTGCCTAATAAGGAACTTGGAGCAGCAGTAGACTGAACAATCCTAAATGCTAGAAAAAAAAGTATAACCCAAGCAACACCCCAAAGCAAAACCTCAGCAGTTTACTTTCAAGGTTAGTGTTGAGATTGCATATAAGTAAACTTGTTAGAACCTAGCCATCTGTATACTATTAGGTGCATATTTGACAAAAAAAAGGTAAATAAAAAAGCTGTCAAATGACTCTTGAACATTCAAACAGCTTAAAAGCTCTTTGTGTGGTAATGTTGGCACAGCTCCTAAGTGACCAGATGGAATTTTATTAACAGCCAACAGGACAAGGGCTGAGATTTTGTTTCTTAACTTACTATTTTTGGCATGCTTGTAGAGGATGTGTCAGAAAGCTTGATGTACTTTCATACTACGCAAAATTACACATATACCTTCCCTTAATGCAAAGATGAAGACTGCTTCAGAGGATGTCATTTCTGTAAGGTAGATAAGAACAGAGTTATGAGGTGTGTGGTAATTTAGGTATCACGGCTCTTTAGTGAATTTCAGAAAGGTGTTTTAATATACACCGTTTGTGGTCATATTAAAAGCAGAACTTAGAAACAAGCTTTTTAATAAACAGACCTAAAGAATGTGTTTTATTAAAAGAACAAAAAATACCTAAGTATTAAAAGAGACTTGATTTCTGATACCAGTAACCACTGATAATAGTGATGTCAGATTTTCATTTAAGGATTCTGGTAAACATATTAAGACCATGCAAATTTATGTGACTCCTCCTTTTCTGGCACCATCATGGATTTATTTATTGTCAGTAAGAAATACCCAAAAACTGAGAATCTTCATTGTCTCCAGTAAACCACAGGATGACGATTAGTCCTACAGGGAGCAGCTGAGGAACCTGAGGTTGTTCAATCTGGAGAAAAGAATGCTAAGAGGAGACCATATCACTCTCTAAACTCCATGAAAAGAGGTTGTAGCAAGGTGGGGGTTGGCTTCTTCTTCCAGGTAACTGGGAAGAGGAAATGACCTCAAGTTGTGCTAGGGAGGCTCAGGTTGGATATTAGGAAAAATTTCTTTACTGAAAGCAGGAAAAGGCTTCCCAGAGAAGTGGTAAAGTCACCCTCCCTGGAAGTGTTTAAAAAATGAGTGGATGTGGCACTTTTCAATATGGTTTAGTGGGCATGGTGGTGTTCAGTCAGAGTGTTCAGTTGATGATCTTGGAGATCTTCTCTAGCCTTAAAAAGCCTATGATTCTATGACCTTCAAACTAGACAGCTTAAAAGAAAAGAAACAAAATCTGTAACACTCTGTGGACTCATGGTTCACCCTATTCCTTTCAGGTGCTTCCTTTCCATTTTTAAGGTTTTCAGGGAGCTCATGATACCTAGAAAAAGCTGTGTAGTCAGAGATTAGTATTTCATAACATCTGACAGAAGAACACTGATGTGACATACAATTAGACCTAGCAGTACTGATTTTGAACCTGGGTGTCTTACCCAGACAAAATTCTCACTGTTTCTGATGAAAGTTTGCCTGAGGGCTTTATACAGAATCAAACCCTGATTTGTTCAGTAACTCAAGCTGGTATAAGTATAGTTATGACAGATACTGCACCGTGCACTTGTACAGTTGATATGGACTCACTTGCAAAGGGTAGACCAAAGAGCAGAACTGGAGCTTGTTGAAGTCAAAGAGAATTTTTCCTAGTTATGGAACTTTTTTATCCTCAGCTTTGTATTACCTAGTTTCTATTTATTTGCTTATTTGTTTATTTNCAGCTCAGTAAGAAAAAAAGTAATTTTGTTTATGAAAAAGCTAACTGTAGAGTAAGCTGGTTAAATTGATTAGGAATGTATACTTCAAGTCTAATTTGTTGTCCTGCTTTATGACATCCTACAAAAGTCCACCTGGACTAACTTGTACCATTACATATGTGTTATTTTGTTGGTTGATAAGTCATATTTTGTATAGAACATGGGAAAAGTACAGAGGATTGGCAGTCTCGTTAAATTATGCCACAAAAAAAAATTAGTGTTCTAATATAGTAAGGGAAATAATTTAATGAAAAATTCAGAAGCTCTTTAGGGAAGTGGAAAGTGTTTTCCTCTTATTTGTTTGTGTAATGTCTAGGTTGGCATTTGTAGTCAGCTAACATGAGTCACATTAGGATCAAGACTTTTAGAGCAGGTAGTCAGAAAAGGTTAGACACAGTAGTGTAGGCAAAGATCATCTTAAAGAAAAGATAAAGCTGAAAAAGCTTGATATGTTTCATTTTAAATGTGCTGTTTCTAGACTGTACTGTTTCAGTGGTTTAATTTTCTTTTGTTTGTTTTCTAGCACCTGTTCTCTGTTCTTGCTGTCGTGACTTGACAAAGTGACTCTTGCTTGCCAGATTAAAAGTGCTTCAGGCAGAAATCATCTGGAGGAGCAGAAAAGGAAAAGAAAGAAGACAAAAGAACATAATAAACCACCTAAAAAAAATCAAAAAAGAGCCAGTAGAGAGATGCAAGCCCTGCTGGCTGCATGTGTGTGTGGGCGTGTGCACAGACACATGCAGACATGCAGCTCGTCTCTTCTATACTGCTCCATATGGTTACACATAGTACAGCATTGTAGGGAATGATAGATTTGATTAGTATTAAGGTTACTCCTTTTTTTCCAAGATCCTGTTTCAGTCATTTACTGACTCTTCAGGATGTGCTATATTCTATTCCAACTGTCTGCTTTAGGCTGTCCATTTTAATTTGCTTGATGAGTTTTTGCTTTAGCATGAGCAAGAAATGGGTTTGGACTATTGTCTGAATAACAGTAGTCATTTAAGATACTATTTTGGTCCTGTTGTTTTTTTCCCCCACGAATTTTTTTTCATTCTATGCATAGGGTGGGCAGTAATCTGGAATAATCTGGTGAAGGAGACCTTCCCTTGCAGTACTTCGAATTCATGTCATAAACTAAGGAGGGGTGGGCATGTATAGAGAAGCATTTACAGTTGAATATTCCCATAAAGATCTGGATCCCCTTCTGCCCCATGTGATGCCTGACGCTTTCTTGATACCTGCCCATGACATGTTGTGGTCTGCTTTATAGAAGTGCTGAGTGCAATCTGTAACTGCTTCAGAAGACTCCTGAAGAATCCAGAGTCTACAGGAATTCTGGAACCTGCAAATCTCATGTTGAAAACCCAACTTCCCACACCCTAAATTTCCCTTTCTCCCATTCACTGACACAGTGCATTGCTTCCCTTGTACTTTATAAATACCTTCTGAAAGCAAGCACATTCATAACCTTGAAGCGTGATGACATAATGATAGTAACGTTATAATTGCCAGCGAGAAAGGACATGATCCTTCATCGTTTAGTAGTACCTGGTAAAAAAAAAAGGAGAACCACTTGCCAAGAAGGAGGCTATGAAAAGACATTCAGCTGTTCTTTGACAGAACATTTGTCCTGAAAGAGAGAGGTATCCCTTGGATAAAACAGTATTCTTCATGTGTACATCTTGGCACACATTGTATTGTATGGTAAATATTTCACATGGTGAAATATATGTGGGTTGATTTAATTCTGGAACTTGCTGTGTTTAAAACCATTTTTATAGTATGACTCAGTTAAGAGCAGGTACCTGGAGTAAAAAAAGCTATACGAAAATACGATGTGCAAGTACAAATGCAGTCTTGTCGATTAAATTGTGATTCTTTATAAATTGGTAGCCATCTGGATGGTTTCTTAAACTACTGCTAGTAATAGACTACCAGAAAAGATCTTCCCATAAACTGAGAACCAAATTGTTTGAAATAATTACTTTTTCTATCATTAGCTGATTTTTAAATGAAATTTATCCACTACAGACTCCCTTTATCAAGCAATTTTCTATTAAATGAAGAAAATCTATTTCATTCTTCTTCTAGGACTGGTTTTAAGCAAAATCTTTTAGGGCTTTTTGTAAAGCAGTAGAGTTATGTTGAATTTTGATCAGTTTCTTTAGACCTGAAGATAATTCCAGATCTGCAGTGTTTAATTATGAAATATAAAGATACCTAAATCTGTACGTTTTCCTAGGAAAGAGAAAAAAAATCTTCCAAGGTTCTGCAAAATCTTCTGAAATGTCATTCTTTTAATCTAGGCTTTGCAAGTCATGATTTAAGTAATAGAGGATCATTAATGTGCAGAAACCAATTACAGCAGCTACAGATCAATATACCTTAGTATAGTGTAAATGTTTTTTTATATTAGAATCTATTGTTAGTCTGTGACTACAGTAAAAATAATATGTGAAATTATTTTCATGTCCTCCAAGGTGGGAGGGATGGGGGAAGCAAACAGAAAATTTGCATTGGCAGGAGATTCCAAGTGTACTGACTGTTGGTTGATGCCACTTTTTTTCGGTTTTTATCCTGATTTTGAATACAGATTGACTAAGTAGCTGTTAGTGTGTATAGGCTGATCTGATAATTACAAAAACTAATTAGGTAGCTTAGTGCTCAGGTGGCAGTGAGTCATGGCATGTCAGTATTTTCAGGTAATAAAAATGAAACCCCATGTCAGAAGAACAGATGCAAAAGCAAGTGGATAAATGAAAGAGTAACAAGTCTCTAAGACCAGATGGCATATATCTAAGATTCAGAAAGTGTTTAAGAATGAAGCAGCTGAACTGTTGTCAAAAATAGACACTCTCATTGAAATTAGTTACTATGCTAGAAAAGTAGAGCAAATGTACCTAAGTAAAAGACAGGTTGCAGAAGGAGCCCTGCAGTTAATGATCCATCATTATATCCCTGGAACTAGAAAATCTGTTGGGAAAAAAGCATTAACCCACCTCAATGAACATGGTAGGACAGAAATAAACAGGGCTTCTGTTTTTTAAAAAAAGTTCTTTCCTGATTAAGATGTTGGTCTTGTCGGTCTGTACCAGGTCTTCTGGCATTACTAATCAAAAAACTAATTCTTCACTGCTGCCCTCTGACAGCATATAGGTACCTCCTGATTAGATGCCAGGTTTGAAAATCTCCTGGATGGGCTAGGAGCAAAGAGTTGTCTCTAATGATGGGTTTGGCAGAAAATATTGTACACTTGGGAGCGCTTGAGGGCAGCTGCTACAAAGAAAGGAGGGGATGGAGTATGTTTTGGTAATGGGCTGAATGTGGGAACAAGATTCTTCTGTGCTCAATAAACTCTGTATTTGGAGTATTTTGCATGTCGATGTGAACATTTGTATGGGACTAGGTATCTTCTGAAGAATTACCCAAGAGGATGTGTCTCAGTTTATATAGGTTCAAAAAGGACTCATGCTGTACATTTCTGCAAGCTTATTCAATGTCCTGGGAGGTAAAGGGCTCTCATAATTTTGCACCAGTCTTCTGTTTTCTTTGGGGAAGTGGCATCTGGGGTCATTAAAGACCAGAGTTGTGCTACAGATCTCACCAGCTGCTGGGCTTTCTGCTTCAAAAAGTAATTCAGGCCAAATATATAAATCTCACCCAAGTGGGTTATGTGTCTGATCTTTGTGTCAGGTTCTCAGATAATATCATATCAGAATACACTTTTTATCCAACACAACTGTGGTGAGCCTGGGGTGGATTGCCCCTGTGGGTTAGTTCGGACTGAAATGCTAGTAAGTTCAAGTCTGTACAAGAAAATGAAGTAGTTTCTGCAGTCTAACCTGTGTGCATGTACGCACTTACATTTTTAAGAGATTTATGCTATTATAACACAAGGAGACCCATAAAATGGCATAGTTCCTTCTGCTCAGTTTGATGTCTCATTGCTTCCTGAGAGGCAGTGGAACAGACTCAGAAGGCTCTGATATTAATACAGCCACCATACTGGGGAGACTGAGTTCTGCCTGTAAGAGCACCGCTGCTCAAACTTTTTTTATCTGATCAGCATGTTTCAGTATGCCCCATTTCAATATCTGTTAATTTTGAATTCCTTATCTGTTAAGTTGCATGTATAATGCAATAGTCTGTTTAATAACAACACGTCTACATCTACCAAGTATCAATCAAAAGATACAGTCAATGTTAATGATACGTTCAAAAACCTCATTTTGTAGAGAAAATATCTATACTGGATAAAATGTTATAAGATATATGAAAAACAAACAGTCCAGACAAAAGCTGACCATCTAAGTACTTAGCTAAGGTATTCTAAATACTTTGTTAACATCAGTCTTGGAATCGGGCTTTTCCTGTGATTTGGGTGAAGACGCTATGGACTCAGAGCAAAATTGACAAGTTGGTTCTTACCTGCAGAAGCTACTAGAAAGACTATTGGATACCTTTTCAAACTTTTTGCAGTCTAACCAGCACTCCTGTGGCCCTGGCCCTAAACAAACTTGATCAACTACCAAATTTTAACTAGATGAAAGAACAGTTCTTTTGTATAAAACAAGTCAGTGACTGCAAATAGGAATGAGTCACAGAAAAGCTCTTAGAAAAAGGAGTACAGTGAAGTGAAATGGAATATTAAAACATTCACTAATGTTAGTTTCTGACTAAATCTCTAGGTAAAAATGCCTGCACAAAACATAGGAGAAGGTTGCAAGAGGTAGTAGTAATCCTGTGCTACAAAAAAAAAAAAAGTGGGCAAAGTATTTAAACTGCCTCATTTTTACAAGTGTTTGTGCAGGAGGAGTTATTGGGGAAAACAAAATGTAACCGTAGGTGGAATGGGCCAGACAGGTCTGACAGCTCTTGGCAGACTCCACTTGCTAACTTATCAGTTTGTAACATTAGGATATTTAGGATTAAGGTGTGTGGGATTCAGAGCTTTTTGTCCAGATAAGGTAACTAATTGTTCTGAAAGCAATACAGTAAGCCAGATATGAGAGACTCCCTGTACTTAGGGTCATCAACAAAATAGTTGATACTTTTGTTAAACTTCAGACTTCATGCCGCACATATTCACAATGTCATGCCACATTGTTGACCAACTGTACCACAGGGAATATTAGTAGCCAATTTTTACCTCTGCTGTCCTAATCTTGCGCCCTTAGATCTCTTCCTAATGTGAGCTTCACATAACTTGCATGGTGACACAATGTACCAACTCACATTTCTCTGATACTCAGCCAGAAAGATTCCTTATATTGCTTTTGTTTGATGGGGTTTTACTGCTGAGAATCTGATCAGCCTATGCAGCAACAAGCCTATTGGAAGCAGCTTCTGTAGAAGGAGAGGAGGAGACACAGAAGTAAGCAGGAGATGATCACAAGGAAACAACAGGGGTTTTGTACTTGGAAAAGAAGCATTTGTAGCTTCTTCCCTAAACAAGGGTTTAGGGCAACTGTGAAACAGCAGGAGTCCGGAAGCCTTGTGTGATTATCTGGTGAGAGCCCTCTGGAACATTACAGCACTTCTCTCTGAATATCCCTGTCAGTGTCATCTCAGACTGTAAGGGTTTGTTCTTTTCAGGACAACAAAAGACGAAAAATTAAAAAGATAACAAAACCTCTGAATCTGTTGAAGATCTGTTTACACATGTCCAGGATTCTTGGGTTTCAAAAGTAACTGTCTCTTTCAATTATCAACTCAGTTTAGAAAAGTGACAGACCAGGACAGAAAGAACTAAAATAAACAAATAAGTTCTTTCTTGAAGGATGGTTTCTTCCCTCTGTGCTCTTGGCCTTGTGACATTATGTCAAGAGATCTGTTGTTTCTACAGTATTCCAATTATGTTTTCTTCTTTAGTACAGAGTGATTAAGTGTCAAGCTGCAAGAAGTTTAGAGTTGTAGGCTTGTTAGAAAATCAAGGATTATTGTAATTTATTTTAGAACCACACTTTGTGCTTATGGTTTCTAAATTAATCTCTAATGTTACGTTTTTTAAAAAATACTCACAGCATCCAAGTATACCTAGTGGAAGGGCAATTTCACACACAGTGCAACATTGTTTTTTAAGACATTTAAAAGTAGTATGGGCATAAGCACCATTGTCACAAGTGCCCATTGATACTTGAAGTATGTCTAAAGTGTGTCTAAAGTTGCAGTTAAATGTCCATGTATGTCAGTGGGATGTGCACATGCTTGGTACCATGAAAAATTGAGTTCTTCATCCAAGGGAATGAAATATTTGGATAGTCACACTTGAACAATTCTGCCCAAAATGCATAATTTTGCTTATCATCTGTAATTGTGTCATATTAAAATAGTGGACTTTCCCCAGAAAAACTTTACATGGCACTGAGCAGTAGGGGGTGGTATGAAAATAGACTGGGGAGACTTCTAACTCTGTTGCAGGTTCTGATGTGGCATGGAGTAAAAGAAATAACAAGTATTTTATATAAAGCATTCATCTCTGCACAGAAAAATGAAATAATAAGTGGGATCTTGTGATTTATTGAGCACAAGTGAAGTAGAAGAGGCTGTAAGAGAGAAATAAAAATCTGGGTGAGCTCTCTGACAATAGTCTGCAAAATCTGGTGTGGCGGCGAATTTCTTATCTTTGCTTTTTCTTTCTCCCCAGATTATAGGAACTCTTGCTTTTCATGTATATATATATATATAGTAGATTGAGTCTTTGTACTGTAAATGTTGCTATAGTTTCACAACAAAGTGTGTGAATTTACAAGGAGATGAGATGCCTATAAGAAAGGAAGAGAATTAGTGCTATGTTAGCAGAAAACTGAAGAGAAGAATATGAGAAGGAGGCAGATGAAGAAGGTATAAGAGGAGGTGGAGTGCACACTGGAGTGCACAGTAGTACTGGGGCTGGTCATTGAGTACCCTACACCTGTGTCTTTTGACAAATTCTAGTGGTATATCCTGAATAACGTATTTAAGTGATGAGGCTTTGCAGTGCATGCTCAACTTTACTGTTGGCTAAATGTGATTCAAGAAAAATGCCGCAATAAGCCTGCTAGAGAGTAATGTGGGTTTGAGGGGAAATAAAAATTTGGCAGTTTTTTTCCCTGATAACTTGTTCCAGAAGGTGACCGTTCAGCATAGTGAAGAGGTAGTAGGGAGGAAGGTTTTTAAGAGCTCGAGGAGCCACAACCAAATGTGGTTGCCCGAAAGGCTTTTGCAGAGTTGCCAGCATACTGCTGGCTGTGTGCATTTGGGAGTACTGACACTGGCTATAGTGTTGGTAAGAACATGTTCATTACTGAATAGGCAAAATAACTGCCCGAGCATAGAAGCATATAAGCAATTTCATATATAAATACCGAGCACTTCAAAAAGTTAAGTATCTCACCTTTATCTGTGTGGAATATTGAACTACAAAAGCGTATGCTAATAAAAATTGGAGGTGGAACAAAAGCCACAGCTTTGGCTGAGAAGCAAAGCAGCTCCAGGAGTGAGATTCCACCCTCTTCATGGGATGCCTGCTGTGTCTTCACTCTTTTTCTTTGCACCACCCATACGTGTAGGCAAGTGAAGAGGAGGCAAAGCACAGCAGGTGCCAACTCACCTGTCAAGGAGGCTTCCTACGCTGGTGGGAAGCTCTAAGGCAGCACTGGCTGCTGGTCAGGCTCAGAAGATAGCAATGATGCATTGAAAAGAAACTGCACCTATGGCTGTGTCAGGCTTGGGTCAAGGCTCTTGAGCAGCCACTGGGAACAAGAGACACTATTTAACAGTATTTGTTTTGAGTAACACTTTCTGCTTGCTGTCAGTTGGCATGGAAACTGAAGCAGCACTCATTTTTAAAAGAATAGTCCATTTAGAGTGAGGTTAGTCATCAGTGGGCTTACCAGAGGCTCAGGCTGCAGCTGCCAGCACTTAAACCTTCCTGAAGAGGGGATAGAATCCCCAAAATGGTAATAGTCTAGTAGTACCCCAACCTTTACTGGGCAAATACGTGGCCTTTGAGAATGATGTCATCTCGTTTGCATTTGGGTAGTGGTGGGGTTTTTTAAAGGAGGAAGAGTTAATTATCTGAAATCCACAACAGAACTTCCTTCTTTCAAGAAGATGCAATCTGTTTTTATGGATCAGTTGAATTTAAAGAGTTAACACAATTCATATAAACAATGATGCTTGTAACATTGTGGTGGAAAGTGGCATAATTCTTAAAAGGCTCTAAGCTTAGCACTAGGCATCTGTGAATAGTCAAGATGGAAGCCTACACAGCATGCAGAAATTGGCATTTTCAATTACTTTGCCTCTATTAATGAAGAAGATCAAGATAGGCTTATTTCTCTTCTATTTTATTCCCACACACAAGAGGAGAAGCAAAGAAACGGCTGCTGGTTTTCTGTACTGGCGGGGCTGAGAAAAATACTGATGGATAAATTGCTCTTCAGTGGCATTTCATAAAACACCTGCTCTGACATCCTGTTCTCAGATGCAAAATGATAAATGTATATATAAATATGAAAAGTCTAATTTCATCTATAACCTTTGACTACTGGCTTTTTGTATCCTCAGAACACAGACCACGCATGTCTTCTTCATTGACACAGGAACTGTTTACTTTACACTAACTATTCACATTCAAGTCTCTAGTGTTGTTACCAAATTGATGAGGACACTGATTTCTTTTTCCTATGTGTTTATCAAGCAGATAATTTAAGTGAAGCCCTGAAAAAGCTGAAGATAACATCCACTGACAGCACAGCAGATAGCTTGGAGGGATGCTTGGACTGCCTGCTTCAAGCTCTGGCACAAAACAGTAAGTTGTATGGACCTTTGAAATTTTAAATCATATGAGATCAGTGAATTAAAATGTGGCAGAAAAATTGACTCAAGCAGTAGGCTGCTAGATTGGCTCTATTGAGTTTTGGGGGTTTTTAACCCATAAGTCTGCAACATTCCAGTAGCAATGAAGACAGTGACAGAAGACAGTGACCTGATTATTTGGAACAGCTGTAGTCCATTCCTTTTCCCAAGATGAAGTAGAACACTTACTTTTTAAATTGATTGTTCAAGATAAAAAAGAACAGAGATGGAGAAATAAGCCTGGTAAGATGGGGAAAAGGATAATGGAACTGCTTGCTAATTCTGGTTGAAAGAGCATAGTTTCCCATTTGTAATGTATTTCTCCTCACACTTCCCGATCACAGATTTCTTAGGATATCCAAAGGTGATCCAAGTTTGACATGTAGTATGTAACAAAAATAACATCAGAATGGAACAAGATGTCATTTTCAACAAAAACTTTAGAGTGCTTGCCCCACTCCCAGTAGACAGAAAGGTAAGGTTAATGAAGATGACAGCTTATAAGACTTCTCTGAGTTTAGCTTTCTTAGTGCTTCAGATTGTGGCAGAAAAAAAAAATTGGCGTACAATTTCAGGTTGAAAAACTTCTCAGGACAGGTACAAGCCATGATTAAAAAAAAATTATTTAAAAAAAGAGTACTTTGGAAATATCAATATACTCGAAAGTAAAAATTATTAATAAGTCTTGGCTTTTTTCATATTATGGTATTCTACAAATCAAAGCCTTTTGGATTAGTTGGTGTAAAATACTTCATGAGGTTTTTCATGACTGAATATAAGCACCATCCAGATCAAGTCAAAAATGGATTATAACAGTGTAGTTATAACAGTTAACATTTAATAGTAGTCTGTTTTTAATTCTCACTATTTTAGAAGGACATTATCAGCCAGAAAGTAATAAAATCTTTAAGGTTTAGATCAACCATTTTTTGAAGGTGCTGGATCTGTTTATAGGGTATATCCAATACTTTAATCCAAACTCCAGTTGGATTTATTTCCCTACTATTAAGCCTAGTACTTAAACAATAAATACTAAAAAGAAGATCATATGAAAAGCGACAACTTACTTGTGTAAATAACAGAGTTTGCTATTTTGCCTATGAAGGTCACATGGCTGTGTCAGAGAACAAGTCTGGCAGATGCAAAATAATTTTACTAATGTACAGCAAACTTACTGATGCTTCCTTGCAACCAGATGACCCTCTTCTCTCTCAGTCTAGGACTTTACTCTTCTTTCCAAAATCTTTTCTTTTCTAGATTTGTATCTGCCAGATCAGATAAAGAGATTATTAGGATTTTGACCTCTCTTTTTGGGATAGTTCTAGAAAATTTATTCTCTCCACAATTTCCCATGCTCTTTGTGTGTAAGTCAGTGACATATAGAGCCCTGCTGAGCTGCCCTATAGTACATATCTCCACATATTTACATTTGCCCAGGATTGAGGGCAACTGAAATAATGCACTGAAAATTAGATGGGTCAGATAGGACAGGTGTTTTAAACGGCTTGCTGATAATTTAGAAACCAGTATATGAATTCTGTTTCACGGGAACTGGACGCTTCCGTACCTAAGTTTTGCCAAGTCTCTTTGGACAATGGGCTTTAGTTCTCAAGGTTGTCTGATTTGGGGAACAGACTTCTGGCTTGAGATATTTTTATGAGAACAGCAGTACATTCAAAAGGCTTCAGAGATTGAGGTAAATTGCATATAATAGATTGATTCAGCAAATTTATACAGAATCAACTTTCTAAATGCTTTCTCATAGCTCTCATCCATCCAGTTAACATCTTAATATGGAATTGACTGATTGATTTTTAATTATAGTGTATATTATCATAGATATGATACCTAATTATGAGACACACTGTACCTTTGTGTCTGTGTATAAATTATTACACAATAGTAATGAGAAATCCAATTGTTTATATTAAAGTACATGTTAATTGTAATACAGAAATAACTTAAATAATATTTCGCAAATAGTCATTCTGCTCTCTTTTAGTGTATTTCCATGTGTGTGATTAAATTTATGAAGTATACATTCATATTACAGTTCAGTAAATAGGAGAGAAAAAAGCCATGCAAGGAATAGTTTCTTTTAAGAGAATTTTATGGGACTGTGATTTTGTGGGGAGTTCATGGTAGTATTGTAAATCACAGAAGTTAGATTTATTCACTGCTTTAAGACTTGAAGATAAAAGTATTATTTTATCTTATATAAAATTTAGTACATTACTAATATGCTAATGCAACCCACTTCCATGTACTGCCAGCCAAAATTGATAGTTACACTGAATGATACTACAACAAATTGAGATTTTCAGTAAAGGACAACTTCAGTTTTGCATAGAGCATGTACACATGAATGTTTTAGTGACCATTACACTGCTTTTAATTGATATCTGCCTGCAGCATAGTTTTGTGGTGGCTGCAGAATGTTAAATTTCCCTAGTCTCTAAGAGTACAGTGAAAATTACAGTTCCATTTATTTTGCATACAATTTTTATGTTTTCATTATGCTAAAATATTACTTTCTTCTCATATTTTCTACTGTATAGAAAGAGATGACAAAGTTATGATGAATATCGTAACTTTTTATTTCTTTCTATGTAATCTGCTGTGTTTTCTTTTGTTTCTCACTCTCCTCAAAATGGATCTGTTGATAATCCTAGACAGGTGTAATGCCCTGGAACATGATACCTCCTGCCTGACTTCAGGAGCTATTCTGCCATTTGTCACACCAGTCAAATTAAGGTGCATGCACACACACATATGCTATACTACCGAAGGGTGAGTCAAATACTCAGCTGAATGTGATAACTGCTGGTAAATATTTGGCAAGCCAAATTCAAATTGTTTCAACTACAGTTTGTCCAGGAGAAACTTGCATAGCTCTTCACGTCTGAGACCTAGGTCTGAAAATCCTGCAGAGATGGATTCCTTAGGAGACATTGTTTGGAAATACATGCATTCCTATTTATGCAGATACTGTAGTTCTTGTGTGTCACCAGCACTTCTGTCTGAGGCCAGTCATATATGGTCTAGCTTGTGGCACTAGAGAAAACTGAGGAAGTTAAGATGAAAGAGGCCACAATGACAGAAGAATAAGACAGAAGCATACATTAGAAATGCTTTAGAATAAGGACATACCTCATTTTGTGTGGAGCTCCTTCAGCATTCCCAGTGAAGTTAACTAGCATATCTGGGGACTTTGCAGCCATAAAGTTGCAGTAACATTAGTCGAGAGTCACAGGTAATGTAAGAGCTCCTTTCACCTCTGTGGATCTACCTTGTTCACCTAAGCTGAGATTCTGTCCATGTTGCTTCTGAAAGAAAAACACAAATATTTGATCTCTGTCCGCCTGTAAGCACACACCATCTGCTAAACTTCCCATAATTCAGGGTGTTAAGGAAAGGCTGGGGTACATGATCCATAAGCATTGTTAGCAGTAAAAAAACAGAGCCAGCCATGCACAAAATGAATTACTGGCTTATATTCAATCAAGAGGTGAAAGTCATGTATTACGTGTGTTTTCTTTTAACAACTATACATTAAAACAAGTTACTCCATTGTCTGCTCCATATCATCTGGATTACTTCTATACAGACATGGCTTGATGTTTTACTGTCTAGAAAGAATTTTGCTGATCTGGAAGCAGACTGGTTACAGTAACATGGAGTTTAGAATGATCATAATAATCAGAAAAGGCACAAACCTCCTTAAAAGTAGGAGAAAGACATGTATTGAAGAAAAGTAATTTGAAAGATCATATGCTTGCATTTCTGGAATGAAGTAAGTGAGGTATAATTGCTTTATTTTGTATCTCACACCCAAAGAAAAATATGGGAATGTACTGCTATTGGATATTGGGAACAATTGGTTAATTGCCTTGTATAAGGAATTACAAGAGAAAACAATATTGGCCATTATTTTCAACATAGACAAATTTATACTTGTTAAGAGCCGTTTCATAAATACTATGCCTATCAAAAAAGTGCATTTATCCTAAGATCCCTAAATAAATGTCCACAAGAAAGGGCTGCCTGACAGAAAGAAAGCAAAAAGGAAATAGAGGTTTTCTTTTAAACAGCAGGCTCTCTGGGATGTAATTATTGCAGTAACAACAAAAAAAGTTACTGCTAGTCCAGACATGCTGTGTTTCAGATACAAGAAGTTACAGCAGACATAAATAACCCAGTTTTGATAAATGAGAAATCTGAAAAATCTGCTGAGAATGTTATTTTTGGCTCTGCTGTACTCAGCGTAAGAGGCTGAAAATGCCCACTAATCCCAGCTTTCAGCACCTGGCTCTGAAAATGTCTGACATGCAGCTGAAGTGCAAAGGCTGGCACATGCATTTGAAATATCTTTTACATACACTTTAGGAGACTAAGAATATGGGTTTACATATTTGTGTGAAGAAATGGTTAAGCAAAATCACAGTAGTAAAGATAAGCTAATGTGAGAGGGCGAGGCCCCAGATTCGAAAAGGATTTAGAAACATTGGAAATACTTGAAATAATGCACTTTACCTTAAAGCTGTGGCTAAGATGCCCTATTTTCTACTTGTTGAGCTTTGCTGATACCTGGTAACTCAAGGAACCATCACATGACACATGAAAATTTTAAATTCATGCTTGAAACTGGAAATCTCAGCATTATTCAAAGGCTACTTTAGAATGCCATTTTTCTTCCTATAATGCACACAGTTTCGTGATAGTATTTTGCTTTCCCCAGAATGCATATGCTGGAGCCATGCTTTGTTTAGAATATACTGGCTGTGTTGTATCAGGGAAATAACATTGTTACAAATTACCTGAGCAATTTCCAGTAAGCTTTTGCCATCAGATGCTGCTGTTCCATTATTCTGGTGTAGGGACCATGGGCTCATCACTCCTACCTAAAGCTTCTTGTTCATGTTTTCTCTTGGGAATCACCAGTGAGTCTTCTGAAATGTGGCTGTTCCTGTTTGATGGTACCTCACAGGAGGATGTGTTAGCATCTGGAGTGCTTAAGAAAATCTTGGATATCTGGGGACACAGCAGATTTCTCACATTCCTTTGTCAGTGGTGAAACTTTTCATTGAATGCCCTAAAACTTTGGTAGGCACCTGCTCTAACAGACATCTAGTTTTCTCTCTTTAATTATTTTGGTGGATATCCAGTTCTAACATCCATATGTTTATGCAGAGGTTATATTTCAGATGGAAATTAATTTTATTCTGTTCTTCATAGCTGTGGCTTCCATATGTTGTTGCATTTAGTTAGTACTTGTGCTTCGTATACTTGATGTTCCTTTTTCTGATCTTCACTGGCCATAGAAGATGGAACCATTCCTCTACTGGAGTGGAAAAAATCATGAAGAATTGAGAATTTTATAATTCTGTAATTCAGGGCTCAACTTAAAAAAAACCTCTGAAAATTTAAAATATATTATTGTTTCTATTAATGCCTTTGATTTGTAAAAGAAAAAAGCAAGATTTGCATATTTTTATCTAGTTACCTTTTTTTTTTTGGACATTGTGATAGTTCTATGTATGTATTCATATTTATGCATTCCACAGTCAAGTAGGCAGCTGTCTGCTTAACTTGTAACAGTAAGTGACATCTGATTTCAGTGAAGCCTTGTACCTCTTTAATACACAGAGGATTAAGAAACAGTCATTTCATCTTTTGTTTCCGAAGCCCTCTCAGATTAGCATAAAAATATCTATCCTCATGCCCCAAACATAGAAAAAATTAACGTGTAGAACTTTTTGTCATAGCAGAGTTGTTCTAAGGCACGGACAACTGAAATCACTTTCATTTTTTCCTATTGGCTAGACATTTTAAGCTTTCTCTGTTCCCTTTTGTGGAACAGAGCATGGAGAGAAAGCTCTACATTTCAGAGCTTGCTCAAACAAACATGTTCTTAAACATCATCACACTAACCTTTCTCTGTTTTGAAGAAATTGTATGAGCAGAATAAGAGTAAAATGATGCAACTGTTGTTTCATGCAGATCGTGGCCAACGAACAATGCTTTCCTGAGTGTGAATGCTTGCACAGTATTAAAGCTTAAAACAATATCTGTCTATAGGCCCTATTCTGACCCTCTAACTTCTGACCACAGTTGTTTTGTATAAATACAAAAGAGCTTTCAGCATCCCTGTAGATGTAGCACACTTTACAAACATGTAAGCTGTGACAAGGCAGTGCATAAGCACATCAAGGGAGCTTAGCACAACCGAGGGGTTAGGCAGTGGTACTAATTGGATTAGTGGCCTATCCAAACAACTGATAACTAGTAGAATTAAGTTCAGTGACAAACAGCATTTCCATGCTTTCTTATTCCTCTTTGATCTTTAGCATCTCCCTTTCTTCTTTGCAGCAGTCTCCCTTCCAGGGGGATTTTTGATTCTCCATGGGTGTGCCCTCCAGCCCCAGTGTATGCCTCCCACCTGTGATCTTGGAAGGAAAAGGAGGCCACACATGGATGTATACTTAGACCCAGCAGGCACGGACCTGCATGTGAGTCCTGACAAGTGAATATCTCAGCCTGAACATTCAAACGAGCAACAGACATTCATGGTGTTATCCATGGAGAAGAAATAGGCAGATGAAAGCTAAAACATCCTCCTCCAATAAGATAAAAACAAAACCCTATCATTGCTAACTGTCTACTGAAATTTATAGTTACCTGCTGAGACTGAAGTATTCTTTAGGTAGATGGTGTCCTTAGCCTATGACAAAGATTTTAGGACTTTATTACTATTCCTGGTTTGTCTTGGAAACTACAAAAATATTAAGAGTAGCACTAAGGCATCATAGTACCTTGTAAGACTTGTTTTCTTTACGTATTGAAGATATGAACTAATGTCTGTTTAGATACCACTAAACCTTGATTCAGCATCTTTGAATTCATCCACTGAATTCAGTGGAGTGGGCATAATGCATTTGACGTCTATTCAAACCAAGGGAGGGAGAGGGAGTAGAAATGAAAAAGGAAGAAATGAAACTAAATGGATGAGTAACAAGGAATACAGTGAAACATAAGATATTTATTTTAGAGGAAGAAGAGAAATGGCAGAAGGGAGAAACAGATATAAAGATAAAATTTTTGGAAATAAACAAGTTAAATGCACATACCTGAGTGGCTAGTAGTGAGGCCAAAACCACACATCTCAGGCCAGTAAGAATTTCTAGTCTGCTTCTGACATAGATAATCTCTTGTAACAGAGGGAGAGGTTCAAATTTAATTGGGCCAGCTCAGCCAATCAAGCCATTAAGTTTATCTGCAAAGATTTCTACTCAAATGCCCTGCTAAAAGTTGGAGATCCTGATGATTTTTTTTTTTTAAGAGGGAGTTTTGGCTAAACACTGTGTTATAAATTGTTCCTTCCTTTTGCTGAAGAAGGATGTTTGTTGCATCTTAGCTCATGGGCTGTTTCCTTCTCATGATATTGTACACACATAATCCAGAAATGTTTCCTCATTAAGAGCTGTATATAATATATTTTTACAGTATAACTATACTAAATCAAGGTGACTGCTTTTTATTGGACTGCCTCCCAGTAAACAGGCTTACCCTAATGATACTGAATGGTAATCACTACTGCTTAGTGGGATTATATTTTACATAAATTCCCCGTAATAGTGATGTATTTAGTTAGTGCCAGATAGTTAAATGTTTATCCAAGTGTTAAATTCCAAGTGCTATTCATTGAATACACAATGTGCTAAATAAAGATTAACTATTATATTTTTTTCTTTGCAGAAGGCATCAGTGAATAGAGGTTCCAGATAATAGAATTGACACATCTTTTTTTCAGATTGCCTCTGTATTGCATTTTCAAAAGGCAGGCCTTTTCTTTTGCTTCTATATTGCATTTCAAAAATGCAAAGGAACATGCCTACCTTTTACTGAAAAAATTATATTTAGAGATCATGTAATTCACAATTTCAGGTCTGCAGTTTCATTCTTAGCTTTGCCCCAGTCCCATATAACTTAAAAATGTGATCTTTTTTAGATTAGGTTTTTTTCTTTAAGCTGTTCTGATAGCACAGCTCACTAAAAATATCAGCAAATTAAAAAATTCCTTTATGAGTAGGTGCACCTTTTCAATAAGCAAAGGGTGGAATATCACGACAGGCATTTCAGCTCACTTAAGAGCACTCTTAAGAGATTGCTTAAAGGGAACATGAAACATTTCCTGCATATAAAATGATCAGCTTTCAAATTTAATTTGATGTCAATAAACTAAATCAAATTTGGGGGAAGGATTTTACTCCATATGACTAGCATTTATTGTACATTTTGAAGAACTAAAGCATGAGAATAACCTTTACTCTAGGACCTATACTAAGTTTAGTCAGTACAAGTAAGGGAGGAGCCAGGGGAAAATGTCCATGGAGGCTGAATACAAAACACAAAGATGTGAGTGTATGACATTTGTACTGAGATGCCAGACAACAAACTTGGCAGCTGAGGCACTGACATCAAACTCTTTCAGCAACCTTGCTACTGAAGTGGTTACATCCTGGAGCGGGTGAGTCAGAAAGGGGGAACCGCTCAGATAAATCCACCAGCTCTGTGCCAGGGCTTGATACTGGATCCAGTTCAGAAACTCAGGGGTGCCAAGCTGCCTAACTTTAATATTCTGCCTTGTGCTGTGACCTATTCATGGAAGTATATGTG
Organism: Cyanoderma ruficeps; assembly: GCA_008694505.1. NCBI lineage: Eukaryota > Metazoa > Chordata > Aves > Passeriformes > Timaliidae > Cyanoderma > Cyanoderma ruficeps. The sequence continues at coordinate 437,163 of VZDJ01000173.1, forward strand.
CATTTTTTGTTCATTGAATGCAAAGATGTCACATATTTTTTTACTTCATTGGTACCTGCAACAGGCTATTCAATGGGTAGAATCTCATCCTGAAATTCACTTTTATACTTTGGATGTAGCTTTTGGAGAATTTAATCATTGGGACTCATGCAGCTAGTTGATTGATAAATCTGTCTCTCCATCTGTCCTTCCTTCCTTGTTAGAGCTGAGATTTTAATTACAAACATCTGTGTACTGTCTCTTTCTACATTAAAAATAGGAATTGAAGTTGCCCTGTAGCTGCTGACAGAGACAAAACAGAGCAAATACCACGATGGAAACATTTGTACAGCTAAGGGAGAATCCCCCTCCTAGCCTGATAGGTGTCTAATTTCAAGGATAAGTAAACAGGCAGATTTTGGGGATTTCCCCATGTGAGGAGGAGCATGCCAAAAATAAATCTACAATTGTCTGCAGTTATTTTTATAGATTAATTATTATTATTATTAAATTACTTTTTTTCCTCTGTTAAAATAACTGTTGAAAATTGGAACAGACTCTTTGGTTAAGGTTTGTTAAGCAAAACCTCCTTATCAGTGGTGCATTCTTTGTTTCCTGAGAGCACAGAATTTGTTTTTCTGAAGTTCTTTACAACTCGCTTTTTGTTCTTTTGTAAAAAGAACTAAAATCTTCCTTTTGTGGTTTGAAAAAAGCAGTGGGAGGCTGTGAAGAGGAGAAGAATGTTTCTTGAGGGAGGCTGGAGAGAGCATCAGTGCTTACGCTTGGTCACATGAACCTTCTTACTGTGGTGGTTAGGAGCATGTGCCAGTTCGAAAGATATCCCTTGTTCCCTTCATTCTCTTCCCTTCTGTCTTCTGAAAGAGCAGATGGAAGGTTCCTTTCATGATATATATGGTTCATCATTATTTATTCATGTGTTCATCTTTCTCTTTCTGATGAGAGTACATGTAGGAGGAACATTATCAAGCCAAGGGAAATTTCTGCAGTAGTTCCAGTAGGTTTATAAAATATCTTTGTAGCTAGAAAGACATGCATTTTTCAGAAGAGTGCATGGCAAACACAGTTTGCTTAATAAAGAAGACCCTCACGATTTATTTATAATTCTGTGGTGTGAAGCTCCACAACATGGGAATTATTGCAGTGCTAGCCACCACAACTGTAGGGTTACTAATAATAGTGTAACTTAAACTCATTGGTCATAGAGGGTAAGAAACAGTGAGTCTACAGCTTTCTTCTGCTAGCAAGGTATTACTCAGAGATATGCCTTGCCTTTCCCTTCCCCCTTTCTGCCTTTTACTTCACTTGAATGTGTACAAAATCAAGCAGAGAGGAGAAAAAAGTGAATAGAGTGAAGTGAAATTTCAGAGGAAAGAGAGCTGAGAGGGAAGAGAGTGTAGAATTTTAATTCGAAACACATTAGATATTTTTCCTGTGATTTCTGCTACTTAATTAACCCGTCTGATAGCCACGGTGCTCAGCTCTCCAGCTCTGATCTGTGGCATTAAAGATTTTCCTGCCCACCCCCTTAAGTATTCTGACTTCAGGCACTGCAAAACCACAAAAAGCAAGCATATTGACATTTTAATCACTCATCTATGACATTAATAAGATTTTGACACTACGTGATCTAACATACCTTTGTCTTGATATCAAGTGATACAAGGAGGCATCTAAAACAGCAGGCAACCTTAGAGGGTTTTTCCCTCCAATTATGCAGTATTAGACTGTGTGCAAAAGGGCTGCTTTCAGTGCAGCATTATTACAGTTCTACAGTTTCTTTGCTTTAAGATGGGACAGCACTAGGGGTGGGCTGGTGTAAGCAGACTGAAAATCAGACTTTAAAAGAAAGCATTTGAAATCACAGATACATCACAGATAGCAAAAGGATTATGAGGTGTGGCACCCTAAGGTCAGGCTATCTGCATTGCTAGGTTTCTGTCAGACACAAATTTAATGGATTTTAAAGGGGATGTAATTCTGGTAAAGGAATGTTGGCTGTGGTTCCCCTTTTGGCTAGTATAGAAAGCATGGGAGGAGAATATGTGATAAAGATTTGCCTAGGTCTTTCTTGCTCCTGGAGAAATTTTTTGGGTTTACATGCTCCAACTACGATTGAAATAGCAGTTTAAAAGAGGACAACTGACAAAAGTTTTAAAAATAATTTACCCTCTAATAATTGACTAGGAAGCCCAGAATGAAACTAGCATGCAGAAGATTAATATCCTTAATAAATAATACCTCTTTAATACATACCCACAGAGACAGGAAGCCAAGCGGGCATTCTCCAGCCTCTGAAGAAAACAAAGGCAAGAGTTGAGGGTTGCCTATGCTAAAGCCACTAGCAGATCTAATTCTCAGCAAACTCTACCTTATTTCTCCTAGAGCCAGGCAGTGGTAGGGGTACCAGCCCTTTGGCAGCATTGGTGTATGGTCTCCCAGTCTCAGGTTCTGCAGAATCAGAAACAACTGATGGTTTTTACAATCATAATGAGAATTTTGCTACATAAACATGACAGTCTATTGTCCACTCCAAAGAATAACACCACACACACTTCACTTCTGTTCCTATATCCCTGTATGTTTTATGGATTTATACAGGACGTGTTATGTGAAGCTGAGCACAAAGGAGAGACACGCAGGACTCATGTTCACTCATGTTTCGTAAGTGAAGCAGTTGTTCCATCTGGGCACTATAAGAAATGGTTATATACCTACAGCTGTGCTGAAATCATCTTCAAGACCTCCAGCTTGGTATTCTCTACAGACATGCATTTTAACACTTACTACCTGAACTGAGCGTACAGTTAACTCTCCAGACAAGTAAAGGGTGGTCGAAGATCTTCATTTGGACTTTGCAGGGCAGCCCTGTGCATCATTTGCCTGTTAAGTCAACCTCCTTTAAAAGAATATAAAAAATACAGAACAAAAATGCTATATTTAATAAGGCAATTTTAGGTTTACAAATAAGACATCTTGTTCCAATTAAAATACCCTTCCTTGTTTAAGCATTTCAAAACTCCAGAAAGATTGGTTTCCTATAACAAAAATATCTGCTAATTACATGCGACTTACGAAATTAATTTGTATATTACAGCACATTCTTTTTTTTTTCCACCTTCTTTATTAGAACTTTATTATGATGAACACAGAATCCCTGAAAAACAGATTTTTTTTTTTTTGCAGATACAAAACACAGTAATGTGTATGAGGATGGAAGAATAATTTTCCTGGCACATACTCTTAGGATGCCTTATATGGAGGATCTACTATAAACTACTTGGAAAGATTTAGTGTCATACTGTCATCTCTATTTTGAAACTGAATTAATTTGTATATTACACCAAGTGTAAATTGTATGTGTTCTGCAGAGGAAGAGCAGTGCTTACTTAGACTTGGAGTAGACAAGCTGAAGCACCCTGTGGCATTTTTTACACCTTAGGCAATTCCTGGCAAAAATGCCTCAGAGAGCACTGTGGGCTGATAGTAGTAATTCTGCCAGACTAATGTGCTTTTCCCCAAAATAATGATGCTTGAGCACCCACCCAGGGTAAAGGAGAGGTAGGGAAGTTCTGCACTCACTGCTGGTCAAATGAATACGTCTTCCCTCTTCTATGATTAGCAAAAGTTTGACATTGATACCCAACTGGCTAACAAGAAACATGGATTTTGGTTTGAAGGGATGAGTATATGTGGGTGTGCCTCCTCTACTGCTTCAGAGTAGGAACAAGTCACTGGTCAGTTTTCATCTGTGTGATCCCAGGTAGCTGATTTCCCAGATTCTGAGAGGTCTGTTAGGGCTGTGCTTTTATTGGTGCTCACTTTTCTTAATAAAATAAATCAGGGTGTATCTGCTGCACACAACTTGCCTGGAGAAGCATTTAATTTTATTTTCCCACTTCTTGCAGGATATATTTAGTTCTACTTATGTAATTTATGCTTTGCACAGTAATGAGTCCATCAAACTACAGACTAAAAAAATACGACTGGATACTGTATATCTCAGCAGCGTGACAGGAGAAAATGCATTAATGTCTCCTGCCTACTAGTGCAGGTTCACACATATCCATACTTTGCATTTTGAATTCTGTACTTTGAGTTTTGAACTTAAGGGAGAGAGAAGCTCTTCCTTAACAGATGTCTAAGATTTCTGGACTAGTCTTTAGTCCTGATATGATTTTGTCTAAATTCAGACTTTCATTTTGTGTGTCTACATCCATTGGAAAATATTGCTACTAAGTATATTCTGTATATCAGAGTTTATAAAAGCTTTCAAATAAGCTATAAGCTCCTTTACATTATATCTTTTGAGAGGTTTTTTCAGTGTATTTCAAAAATTGCAGTTAACTAGATTGCAAACAGGTATTGACCTGTATAATAATTATAGTATATTATATTATATATTATAATATTATAATATTATAATTATATTATTATTATATTATTATATATATATATAATTAGCACTTATATTATGCATGAGATATTGAGATTACTCTTTACTGATGCCTAATCTGTTTGTAATCAGATGTCATCACTGACATATTGTAGCTGAGTGGTCCTAGTCAAATGCCAACATCCCAAGTTGGAATTATATAGAGAAATGGGAGCAATCCAGGCTTACAGTTCTTTTTTTTTCAGTCTGTTTTCTGTCATGTAGACATAACCAGCTTCCAGACACTGAAGCATGTACATACTCTCTGCGAGCCACAAAACCCATGGGAGTCACCTCTGCCAGGCTTGTCCTGGCTTCTGTTCAGGGACAGCTTGAGTGGATCTCTCCCACTCTCAGAGGCAGCAGAGTGGTCCTTGGGCTGCCACAAATCAAATTCAGTTGCAGCCCTGAGAGTGGGGAAAGGAAGGAGGAAGAGAAAAGAGAGGGTGGTATGTTATTATCAGTTTACAGGTGAAGCACAGCCAAAGAGTGGTTGCAAACTGCATTTAGATGGATTTGTTTTGCTTTGCAAAAGTCAGTTGGAGCATCTCACAGTAAACTCTGAAGGACACAAATAACTCCCCTTATAAATGGCTTAAGAAGTCATGCTGCTTTCTAAAATGATAGCCACTATCTAGTTGTACTGTGTGTCACACTAATATTCATCTCAAATATGCCATTTTTAAAAGCATTAGCAAAATATGTCATAGCATCTAGTACCTTGTCTTTAACTGCAATTGAATCAATGTTGGTTTTCAGTTTGTTACAGAGCTTTGCTGTTGACTAGCAGTGTTAGGTGGGGCCCTGTTAGGGAGCAGCTGCACATTTCCTTTTACTACATACAGAAACGGGAAAGCTTTTGTCACAAATTTTTGATATCTACTACAGGAAACTCAGTGTTTTTCCCTTTCCCTTCTACTGAGTCTGTACTGAAGCTACTCAGTAACAGAGTAAGAGACGATATTTAAGTGAGTCTAAGAGGAGTCTATAACCAGGATCATCTTAGCTCTCCCTTTTCTCCAGTTCCTGATTCCTACACTGCATTAAGCTGTACCCTAAACTGTAAGAACTTTCCCCATCATTCCTTGAACATTTCCAATAATTCATCTCTTCAAAGTGTCATTGCTTGACTTTTATATAATACCCTTATCTGTTGCATATCACTTTATGACCTTTAGTCTTACAGTCTCTCCAGTATTTTCCCCATGTAAGCATGAGTATATATCTGTATACACTTATATAGCAGTCAAAGTATAAAGGTCAATTGATTAGAAATGGCAAAGTATTAAGTTCTATGACTATATCAGATAAAATAAGTATGGTTACTGAACTAACAGTTAGCTTCTTATATGGGAAATAATGACTATGATAATTACTTTTGAGAAGACTTCCCTTCTGCTTTTCTGTCTGTTCTTCCCCAAAGCAATTTGATGCACAAGTCATTTTTGTGTGATGTGTTTTTCAGATATGGAGACAAGTGAAAAAATCCAGAAAAGTGGAGTTCTTCAGGTGTTCGCGAATCTGTTGACGCCACAATCTTCCTGCACAGCAAAAGTAGCTAACATCATAGCAGAAGTAGCCAGAAATGGTGAGGTTTTCTACAAGAACTTTTCTGCTGGAACATCTTCAGTTTTTCACCTCACTTGTCAGTATGTTTTACTTCATTTATGTTTTCATTTTATAGATTAGACACCTTTCATGTCCCCCCCTTTCACTCTTTTTGTTTTGTCTAATTATTTTTCTGTACTTTTTAATACAATCGAAACAGCAGTTGGCTACTGGAATTTCTTTTACTCTTGCTTTCATTCTGTTTAGTTTTTAAGACAGTAATATAATTTATTCAGCAGAAATAGCCCACCACTGATGAAATGCATTTCTATATGAAAAGCATGTAGAAAAAGGGACATGCACAATGTGTGCAGCCAATTAAGCATAGTGCCCATAATTACTTACAGCAGTAGCATCTATACAGATGGTTAAGGGCTAGTAGATAATTTCTTTGGTCTGAGATTTGTCCTAAGACTATAACCATTATGAGTCCTGTGATACCACATTAAAACCAATTAGTCCTACCTAAAGAGCATTGTATGTGTTAGAGTAAGAGCCCAAAGCTCCAAATAAGAATCACGTCCATTTTGGTATGTATTATATACATTCAGTATATAATATAACATCGGAGGGAATCAAAAAACTATTTAAGTTTTTCTTTAGATGGGATTATCTTAAAGATCATCCAATACCTGCATATCTCAAGCCTAGAAGAATGGCCTCATACCTGCAAGCACACACTATAGGCAGACCCTGTGATGAGGGTAGAGGGTATTTGTGGCAGACTTTTCTCACTCCTGGTCTTGCTGCTCTCACAGCTGAAGAGGCACAGATTCTGTTTTGGACTTTCCTTCCCCACAGGACAGACACCGAAAAGCAGAATGTTTCTTAACTGCTCTCCTGGCAGCCTTATCCCTCTCCCTCTGTAAATTCTCATGCTGATGCCTCTTCAGGGAAAGGGCTACATTCTTGCTGACCCCTTTTAACATTCTATTTCCACCTTTTCTGAGGAATCACACACTACAGCTTCTTACTGATACCCCCATGGTGACCTCCACCCAATTTACTGGTTTTAAGACAGAGCATGGTTATTCAGAATAATATATGGTTATTCAGAAACAACACTCATGAGAAAAGAAAAGAGATATGTTTAGTTTGTAAGTGTTAAATTTTTTTAGATAAAGAGGCAATGAAAGATGTATACATAATAATTTCAATTTAGAAATGTTTCAGAATTATAGAGATTTAGGCAAATATATCATGTGGGTTTTTCTGTACTTAATAAATTCATAGTAAGTATTTTTAGAACAACACTGTCAACCATGTGTCCCCACCATTGCTCCTTTAAGCTCCTACCCGAGGAGGAAAAAGTTAAGAATAAAATCAATATTCACAATAGCTAAACTGATTACTATGTATTGTTTCTTCAAGGATTCCCTTACAGAGCATTTTAGCCAGTATCTGAAATCACACATGAAATGTCTGAATAGTTTCTAATGTGTCCTTTTTCCTGACAGGTTTTAAACTGATGCTTTATGTACACTCTCAGGAAGGCTGGCATTTTACCTGGTTCATCATACAGAATAGTTTTTGTCTTTTCCTTAGAGTTATTAGCAGGTGTAACTGGGACCTCTGTCAGCCAAGGTTAAAGTGAAGGTATTCAGAAATTATTTAAGGTCCCGGTGCTTTCAAGACTGAGATCATCTGGGTATTTCTCATTGGATTCTAACTCTGTTGAAATAGTTGCTTAATCAGGATAGCAGGGAATACCTAATTTGAATTCTGTTGTTTTCTTTGTTTTATTGCAAAAAAATACAAGAGTGTAATGCTTATATTGTACCTGTTTTCAACAAACTTCAGGGACTGTGAGAAATTTGTGTAATCAACATTCAATGGATAGTAGGATAGATGGGTTAAGCCCATTCCCTGAGTGGTCATGCCATGCAGTACTGCCAGAGCTGGGAGCAAAGACTGTGATTTTGGCTGCTACTGATACAAGAGCATCTCCTCCTTCCCCACTTCTTGTTTTCCTCTTACATTCCCCTCGTCTGATCATACGCACACACACACATCTGATCACATCAATCTCTCTACTTGCCTTGGTGGCTTTGTCATGTTTCATCTTTTCACCTCTTTATGCTCTTGCTCTTTCATCTCTTCTGCATACAACTCTTCCTCCTCCCAGCTTGAGCTCATATTTGTTTCTTGTATTTTAAACACCCAAACATACAAAACTCCCTTTAGTCACGCATGTCTCTCCATCTAGAGATGTTTGCCTTTCAACTGTGAGCATCACGAGGGCTCAGATGAACTTGTTACATGGAGTTTCTCTCTTCACTGTGGACCTTTTAAACCCTCTTCCAAGCTTTTTAGTCTTGTTTTCTTTGCCAGGTGAAGGAATGAGATAACATCATCTTCACAGTCTGTAATACTACAACACAATTACATTTCACTTTCAAAATCTTGTCCTTCTTTTGGTTTATGTTACTCTGTCCTCAATGGTTCTCCTCCTTAAGAGATTCTTTGCTGTTTCCTCAAAGGATCTGCTTCATTTCTCACCCAGGTTAGTGGAAACCTTTTAAAGAGTCTCTTCTCAATTACTCTCTCATTCTTCTATTACTTCTGAGTAGTATCAGCTGCAAAAGTAGTTGCAGTAGCACGTCTTTGTTCCTGTTTCACAGATCTATTTTGATACATATGGCACCATTTCTTTTACTTCTTGTTCTTACATGATCTTGATAAATACAAGTTTGCTCACCGTACTGACCAATGATTTTGTTGCTGAAAAAGCTTCTGCCCAGTCCAGAAGGAGGGAGGGTGAAGGAAGGGTTTTTACTCCTTTTCACCACGTGAAGAAGAACCTAAACAAACAGCAAAACAGATCGAGACTTCTCAGACTTTCAGGAGAGAACAAGTTTCATTTCCTGATACAGACTAGGCGAGAAGAAACCACCTGGCTTTGATGATGTAGATACTATGGTAAGTTAGTGGGTGTAAAGGAAAGTGATGTAGGGATAGCTGAGGAACAGGGAGGACTTTTTAAAGGCAACTGAGAGGAAGAGGCTGAGGGGATGGAGAAGACAGAGGAAGAAACTAAATATATCTAGTAAATAACCATAAACAATGAAGTTGAAAGTGGGCAATAAAGAAATATATTGAATGTTACAAGGACACAGCAAGACCAGTTTTAAAGACCAGATGTATCTGATATTTGTTATGTTCATTACAATGGATACTATCACCATCTATCACACTATACCATCTAGCCACAGTTCTAAAATGTTACAGTACCTTAGGAAGGTGGGTAAATGGTGCTCACAACTATCTTCTCTTGGACCTGTGCGAGTGTATAGACATTGCTGATTCTTCTTAATCTGCGTGTTGGTGTATCAGAGTTGTACCATTACATGAGAATTACTTACCTCTGACAATTCTTTAGCTAAAATAACACTGCAAGATTAAATACAGAAGAGACTAGATTTTGTAGCTACCAAAACATCAAAGAACATTGTAATAGGTGCAACAAAGATTCCGAAAAATTTTCTCATGTTTTTTAGGGGGATTGTACACCCTGGTTCATTCTGTCTCATAAATGATGAAGTAACACAAAGGCACACAAGCTGACTCTGAAAGATCCAATATTGTTTAGGATCAAAAAGCGACATAACTCGCCCCTCTACTCAGCCCTGGTGAGGCTGCATCCTGATTACTGTGTCCCATTCTGTGCTCCTCTGTGCAAGAGAGATGTGGAACTCCTGGAGCAGATCCAGCAGAGGTCACAAGGGTGAGAGGGAACTGAACCATCTGTTATAAGGAAAGGCTGAGGGAGCTGGGCCTGTTCAGTCTTGAGAAGAGATGATGGAGAGGGGACCTTACCAATGTATGAGGAAGAACTGCTCTATTGTACGGGTGACCAAGCACTGCAACAGATTGCCCAGAGGGGCTGTGGAGTCTCTTTCACTGCAGATATCCAAAAACCATCTGGATGCAATCCTATGCCCTGTGCTCTAGGATGACCCTGCTTAAGCAGGCAGGTTGGACCAGATTGTGGTCCCTTCCAATCTTACCCACTCTGCGATTCTGTGATAATTTGCAGTTCAGAACAAATAAAAAACATATTGACCATTTGCCTTACAATACTACATCTCTAAAGGGTGCTCCGTAGTAAACTGTGAAATAACACTGATGTTATCATGTGGTTTCTTCTATAAACCACCTTTTTAAAATGTGCAGCACAGTGTCTCCCTAGCTGTATCTCCTTCTGAAGAACAGCCCTTTATGTCTCTGACACCAGGATAGTTCCCTATGACTTGCACAGATGTAAAATAATTCTTTGGTTCTCTCTGGTGTGGCACAAGAGAGCTTCTCAGTGGATGGGTCCTCTACTGTTCCTCCCATTGTGGGCAATCAGTTAGATTGTGGAAAGCTACAGGCCTTTGGGCTCACATAAGCTCTTGTATTTCTCATTCTCTTTTTCTGTTCTTTTCTTCACCTTCCAAATAAAAGCCTGTTACTGAGCTTTAATTTTTTTTTAATTCTCTTAAAGGAAAAGCTTTTCCAGAATTCTAATTAAGGCAACAGAGAGTAAAAAATGCTGCTCTAGAATACTAGTTTCAAGTCAACTTGTGAACAAGTTTTAAGTTCATGATGAATTTGTTGTGAATTCACTCTTCAGCACTTCTCTGTAAGGCTAAAAATATGCTTAGTCTGAACTATCTTAAATTAGTTTCCATGGAAGTCAATTAAATACCCTTAATTCCTTCTGAATTAGCAAATAATGGAAAGAATTAAGCCCAAATCCTGACTTGGGCTTATTGTCTAGAAACTTGCACGATAATTTACAGTTTGTCTGTGCACGTATTTAGGCCACACAAAAGGCCCGGTTGCCAGGCCAGTTTAACTGGAATTGACAAAGCTGGGAATAGCTGGCCTGGCATTAACAGGCTTTGCTTTATTTGCAGAATTCATGCGGAACCCCTGTGTGGATGCCGGGTTGATCCCTCCCTTGGTGCAGCTGTTAAACTGCAAAGACCAGGAAGTGTTGCTGCAAACGGGACGTGCCCTGGGCAATATATGCTACGACAGCCGTGAGTGTTGACATCTGCTGTATTTTGTACTTGCTCTTATGGAAGGGAGGGGAGTGTTTTGGTGTTCTATGCATCGTGTGCTGCGGGGTCATTTTACTGTTTACCCCACAGTTCTTCTAAGTGGATAAGAAAAATTGAACATCACACTTGCATAATGCTTTTGTGACAGAAACACATTTTCTATATTGTGATACAGCTGAATATAAGAATAGAAAGGTTTTCTGATCCTGGGTTTGGCTTTTTGGAGTTTTTTTTCCAAACATAATGAACTTGGTTTTCAAGGAGCAGATGCTACATGTGCAGAGGCACTGAACAGTTAATTTTTCCTCAAACAGAATGTGTTGGAAAGGAACAGTCAGAAGGGAACATTCATATTCTAACCAGTCTCAAATCTGTACAGAGCTGCATGTGTGGCTGAAATGATGCCTGAGTTGTTACTGATTCTCAAAATGCTTATGTGGCCAATCAGTTGCTCCAGGATTACATACTGGTATTTTTGGTAGTCAAGGGTGGTGGTGGAGACACATTGGTGAGGTTTTCTAGCTTTTTATGAGCACAATAAAATTTTACAGTGAGAAGCAATTGAGTTTTGAAATGCAGTGATGACTGCACGTGCTGATCACATGCCTGGCTGTGTCATCTATGAAACCAAACCAGTGGTTGCAGTGTTTTGAAAATGCAGCCTCATTATCCCTTACTTCAAAATTTTGAAAAAAGCCAGTGCACAATAAATACGGTGCAGAAGCAGAGAAGCCAGGAACATGTTGCACATGAAGGAATTATGGATGTCTGCAGATGGGAAGTGAGATGAAATTGTAAAATCATTTTGCTATCCTCAGAGTTAGTGACTTATTTTATATGGTGAGAAATTTTCTACATACTGTGTTGCATTTATCAAAAGTTCTGCTGTATGAATACTGACTGTAGCCTTTCTCCTTGCTACTTTTTTTTCATCTGAGATCGAAAATTTACATTTTACGTTGTTTTAAATTATCTTGCCTTTGACTTCAGGGAAGTTAATCATATATTGGCATTTCCAGTTACAGACAACTACTGCTTGAGGATGTTAATGTATAATTCTTTCATTTAGGATTTTCTTTAAGGTGACCAATCAACTGAACAGCTGCTTCCCCATGGAAACTTCTCATAGAAGCTATTAAGCTTCCTATAACAAAATTTATTTACTATATTCTGTTTCAGGACTATGTATGAGATCAAGGTCACTCTCAGGTGCACTGGTTTATTTCATATAAATAAAATCTGTGTATCCATTCATGTCATTATTGTTCATCCCACATTTTTTTTCACAAAATAGAATAAGGACACACAGAAATTGTTTTCTAGTGTGAGGTTTTGTGGACTACTGCTGGTTTTTACAGTGCAGAATTTATCCTGTACAGAAAACTGTATTACTCACCTTGTGTTGTCCCTCTATGGAGTAAAGCTGGCGCTGATAAAATCTACAGTAGGCTGTGATGCGTTGTGTGCCATGTGTTGTCATGCTCATGTGGGAGGACAGTCACTATCTTCCCTGTGTATTTGAATCAAATTACTGAGTAAAGTGTAATAAAATGTGACAAAAATCAAGGTTAGCATATTTGATTTAAGTGGAAGAGGCTATTTACAGTGCCTAGATGTCACATCCAACCTATCTGACATTTTCTGTTAACTTATTGTGTAATTATTAAATAGTTATGTACTCTATTCTAAATTCTTATTTAAGACAAATACTTTCACTATGCTTATTACTAGAAAATTTAATATATTTCAGGTTTTTTTACTATTGGTTTTCCCTAACAAGGAAATATAAAGTATAACAAAGACAAGATGTGGAAGCCGGTAATGCTAATTAAAAATGTTACATATCGATAGTATTTCTTTTTTGCAATTGAGACAAAAGCATCTGCTACCCTTCTGGTTATTCTGATTTGTATAAGAACTTGAAATACATCAGTAACTATATTTTTTCCAAATGCATGAGCTTTTGCATTTCTACTGCCCATGTAACTTTAGCATGCAGCAATGAGGAATATCTCTTAAGTCCTAAATCAATGTTAGGCTAAGTCTATGCAATAAAGCCCATATTGGATGGCTCACAGCAATATTTCTTTATATTGAAACTCCAATTGTCCTGTCCTTCATCCCTGCAAGCGTGCATCACTTTGTTTAAGTGACAGCTTGTGCCAAAATGAGTTAACCATGTCTCTATTTCTGAGAGAAGTTGGCATAGTGCAGGATGAAAGTTGTGAGACAAACAGCTGCTTCTGCAGGGAAAGGGCCTTAAAACTGGCCTTGAAGAGGAGAAGGATTGCCTGAATTGGTTTTGCAAAGGAAAATAGCAGTGGTTCCTCAGTGTTCACAGATCCCAGATTTGCTGCATGAAGACAAGACCATTTCCCTGTAAGTTCAGGAATGGCTACTCCTGGAACACAGCTACTATGGAAAGGTAATTCATGACTAAGTCTCAGTGCTGAAAGAGATTTAGTACCTTCCATGAGTTAAAGGGGAATTTTATCAGAACTATATTATTAGGTGCAAAGCTCCTAGCCCATTCTTTCCTTTTAACCACCAGTTATGTGGTTTTGCTTATAATCAAAGCTCAGTTCTTAGGAATTGTCCAGTCAGAGCATAACAGCTATCCTAGCTGCTCCACCACTCTTTATCCATGAGTCAAACTATAGGTACCTTTCTACTGTCTGCCCGTCTATCCCCTCCTAACATTCTTCCCAGTGCTCTTTCTTTAATAAGTTTGTTCTTTAAGGGATGCTACAGAGGTACAGATGTTACAAATAAGGGATACCTCCCAAACTCTTCTAAGTTCTCCCTGCACCTTGGCTCCAGATGCAACATAAAGATCTCATCTCCATTTTTTGGGAAAGATTATGTGTAATATGGTTCTTGCTGAAAAAAGAAATGTCTTAAGTCAGCGCGGAATGGCTAATTCTGCTGTAGATAAAGCCTAAGAATTATTGCTACCATCAGCTGTGGCCATTGGGGTATTAAGTTAAAGAAAAGCATTATCTAAATTGCATCTCGTGATCACATAATGAACACCCTGGTGATTAGTACACCCCTCAGCTCTCTCTGGTGGCTTTTTTCACAGCAGACTGGGAAGAGTCTGGTGACTGGCCTCATGTGGATGATCAAGTGCATGGAGGACAGGGAAACTGAGACTTCAGTTTTCAACTTAGGCCTACTTTCTTGCAAGAGCAACAAGACAGTGTGGGAGGAAGACAAAACCTGTCTGTCGCCAGGTTTCTCTCTTACTCTGACACCAGTGCAGTTTGTCTAGATCAAAGATCAGGCCAATCAAAACAATTTTATCAAGAATTTTAATGGACGATGATGCTATATCAAATCAGTATTATTTTCTTAGCAAATAATAGCCTCACAGTATTTTTTATCATGAAGTTTGTGATGGACATGCTATCTTAATCTCAGTGATCTTTCCACAAGTAACTTTTTAAATACTTCAGTTCTGAACTGATGGACAAAGTACTTTCCTGGGTATTTATATAGCATTGTACACATGATAGAGGCTGCCATACTTATGCTATAAAAGCGATAATTCTAAGAGGAAGCGAAAGGCTGGGATATTTAGAGCCTGATTCAGAAGCCATACAAACTAGAGGGAGGCGTTCTGATAGACTCCAGCTGAGATTAGATTAGGCTCTTACCCATTAGAAAAGAATTCCTTCTTGCTGTTTAGAGCATTCACATATTCTGAAAGCTAGCAAAGGGAAGTAAACTCTCCATATATCTTGTAATGGAAGTGAAAAATTTCCCATTCTGCCCTTCCATAATATACATATTAATGATAGTGCTTAGAGACCTCCTTGTGCAATCCAGAAGTTACTTCTTTTTGTACCACAGCCTTGTTTCTTCATGAAACTGCCAGCCTGGGTACATGTTCTTAGCAACCATACTTGGTAAATAAGCATCTTATAGAGTTGGAAAGAAGCTAAAAATACCAGCTCATTCGATAAGGGCTCTACTCTGACAGCTGCTTGTCTACCTTTCTCAGCAGGAGATTTATTGGGTCCTTTTCTCATTTCCAAAGCTGTACATGTCTTTGTTACCTATGCAGTCTTACTTGTATTGATGGCAAGACTCCTAGCTGAATTTTAGCTATGTGGCCTGTCCATAAAACCAGATCCCTCTTCATCTCAGCCTCAACTCCAGAACATGAACATTTTATCACTTTTTCTTAAAAAGATCTTATACATGCTATAATTCTGTAAACTCAGCTGCCTATCTTATAAGAATATACAGATCCATTGCAGGATCTGCCAAGAAAGGCTAAGTACAAAAATAAGAAACAGCTCAATTGTACAGTTGTGTTCTCTCAGGAGATACGATTAATTTCAGATCTACAGGAGAAAATCAGACACTTTAAAATAAAACATAGTGGAAAGAAGTAAAAATCAGTTTTCTTAAAAAAACAGTGTAACCTTTTTCATTACCATATGGAAAACCAGCAGAATCCTAGAACACAACTGATGTTGATAATGGCACACTACTGGCTAATCATTTTTATGAAGGTCACCCTGATTCATGCAGCTAGGCAGCATCCTACCACAATTTTTCACTTATCATTGTACTAGATCCTACCCAATGCAAATGCCACCTACTAAGCTGTTTCCTAAGAAATACCATGAAATCGAGGCCAGAGTCCATAAATTGTTGCTTGAAAACTGAGTGTTTTGCTTGCAGAGAATTCAAATTCAAGGTTTTGATTGTACAGTAATAGTGTTTACCTTTAGATCTGTCCTCCCTGAGGCATGCCACAGTCTTAGAAATCTATAGCATTTTTACTTTAGAAGTCCTTGATAGTGCAGGTTTTTCTTAAAGCCTCTTCACACAAGTACTGCATCAGCTAGAAACTAGTGTGTATGTATGCCAACTAGTCTGTATGTATACTTCCTCTGTAATATTGAGTTCTTACTAGCAATTAATCATGAATGTTCTTAGGAGGCTGTTAAACAATATTATTCTAACTTCTTATTTTACAGCTGGCCTAAATGGAATCAGAACAATGAGGAAATCCTTCTAGATCATCAGAAAAAAGATATTTGAGGGGTGATGCAAATCCCCATAGTTCTCAGGCTAGGCTCCTCCTAGGCTTCATGATTTGGGACAAATAGCACTGACCCCAAACCCAGGACTTGCCTCAGCTGTTTGTAGATCCCAAGTCCACTTACTACTTTTTCAATACTTGGAATAATTGTCTTTCTTCTTCTAGCAGGGAAAGAAAGGTAGCCTGGTAGAATCCACAAATATGATTTATGGTGAATTCTTTTGGTTTTATTTTTTCCTTCTTGGACTTTTCCCAACCTACTCCAAATCCCCATGAGTTTCACACTTTCTGGGACTACTCCTCTGGCTGCTTTGGGGGAGACCCACAGCTCATTCAGGCTCCTTTCAGCAGCAGCCATCAGCACATCTCTGTTCTGCACCAGACTGCAACCATGCCATCCTCACTTCACACCCTTCCTCTTGGAGAGTTTGAAGCTGAGAGGCAACATTGCACTGCAGGCCTGGGAGTAGGAATTCTAAATTAATTGTGGTGTGCAGGTCTATTCGGTTAATAGCATGAGATGCCATAAATGCCTATTTACCAGTGTAGAAAAACCGCCTGCTGTTTCACTGTGTAATTGGGTTCCATGATTTATTTCATGCTGTATGAAATACTAAGCTGGCTTCAGCTCTGACTTACACTCTCATAAACCTAGAATAATTTATTTGACTGCAATGGAATTACTAAGGAGTTTCACAGAGTGTGAAAATCAACTGAAGAGTCTGCTGTAAGCATATTGCATATGAAAAGGCAAAGGTACATTCAGCTTTGAGGACCTTTACCTGACTTTAGTATATATCTAAGTAGAACATTCTCTTCTTTTCTAAGTTGGCTTATTTATTTCAAAGAAAATTGGGTAGCAATAATTACTACATTTTAGTTACACACTGAAGTATACTTGAAATACAGAACAAATTACTTGCCAATACTGAGTCTAGTAGTGTTGTATGTCTTGTTGCTGATAAAAACATTTCTGCTGCTATATTAGAATATCAGATCCACTAGTAGCATTTAATTGGAAGTATTGAAGTCTTGAGCAGTAAATTCATCACTGTTCTTTTATCTGAAATCAGAAACACATGATTTTTCTTGTATTAATAGGACCTAAGAGCAATTTGACTAATAAGCAAACGTTATTGAAATTAAATTGTGGTCTTGAATGTGGCTTGCATTTGACTGCTACTTCAGCATAGCGTTTGGGAGATTGTAATACCTGCACACTTACCTTTCCCTTCAAATGTTCTGCCAAGCTCCTGACTCTGTAGACAAAAGAAACCATGGAAGAGATTACCGCTTGTTGGCATTGATATCCTGTGATCCACACATTGAACATGTTATGAAGAAGCTACCAAAAATATCCCTAGATCTCTGTTTGGATATACTTAAAAATTGTATTTGTTAGAATAAACTAGTTGCATACGAGGGCCAATAATACACTGCTACATCAGTTGTCATTAGACAAAAAAATTGCTGGCAACAGTTTTATATAAAAAGATCAACTCTACCTATTTTCACTCCTTGAAGGGGCTATAGTAAAAGATAGTGTTCTCCTAGTTTACTGTTTACACATTTAATACTTTAGCAATTATTCTAAAGGAATAACTTACGAAACAGTACCCTCAATGCTTACCATTAGGTCTAAGGATAGCTGCCAGCATTTTAAGATGAACTGATTACAGGACAATTTTGTTTATCTCTGAAGCAAGCATAACTAATTCAAGATAGTTTTTTCGTTATAAAGCAAAATTTTAAAGTTTATATTGATTGATTTTAAGCAGTAAACAAATAAAACAAAACTGTACTTCTGGTAATCAGCCTTATAATTCCCAAAGGAATTAATAAAGGAAAGAGAAGTTTCAGTACAAGGCAGTGCAATCCCAAAAATTATCTTTCAAATTATTAAAAGATGAATCTCAAAATACAGTATTGCTGTGTAATGTCCCTTTCAGATAAGTGCACAGAAGACATGGAAAAAGCAGCAAACAATAGTAATGCAGTAAAATCACATAAAGGTTACTTTCCTTGAAAAATAAAATTAATGAAATGCTACTAGGTGTTGTGTAACCAGGGTTATGGTCTGTAGTCAGGGGCAGTGGCTAAAAAGCATACACAAACCAGATTGAGGATAAAAAGTAGAGTCAAGTGTTAAAATTGAATGAGAACATTGCATGGAAACTTTTAATCTTACAGTGTTCATGCAGGAAAAGAAAAGGTAAAGTCCTAGTTTATATAAGTGGCAGTATTTTTCCTAGTGTCTACATAGATAATGTCATTTACATCAGCTCATTGCCATTGTTTTTTGAATATTTTCATTCTTTTTTTCTCCACATGTGACCAGGATTTTTTTTTCCTTTGGAGTCTTACTCCTGCAGTTTTTTCCTTACAAACATTCATAATATTCTGTCATATCATAATTTCCTTGCAGTGGCCAGTTTGCTATCATAGACCAATGTGGTTTCAGGTGAAAGAATAAGCAGCAGGAGCAAATGACTGCCTCACCACAAAAGTCTTGCAAAAACGACCTAATTTAAAGAATTGGGAAAATAGAACACGTAGAAAGAACAGTCGTCATCGTCTCATCGTCCCTCCCCCCCCCAAATGTGGGCTAATGTAGATTAGTTCATCTTTTTTTAATTAAGAAAAGCAAGAAAGAGTAATCTGTAAAGCACTGTCAAATCTAAGCAATATTTTGGTTAAAAAAATTGCAGGATTGTAGCCAAATGCCAAATAACAATGAAGTAATTAAAGTAAAATGGCCATATGTCACTTAAATTATTTGATCATTACACAAGTAAAAAGAATTTTAATATAAATACTATATTTTCCCCATGTCACCCAAATTTGCTATCTTGGCAATTTGGTTTATGCAAATCAGGGACCTTGATCATGCAGATGATCCTTTCCCTTCCTGATTTGCACCATTTATACCTATGCAACTATTTACACCAGTAAACTTTTGCAGAACATGAATGGGGGAAAGGATAATTCAGGTATCCAGTTGCAAGACAAAACTAGAACATTTCAAAGTATAAAGTTGATACTTAAGGCCAAAAAGCTTTTTTTTAAAAAATGCCATCAAATTGTTTTCTAGCTGATCATCTGAGAAACGGGTGTATTTTTCAAGTCTAAATATTTTCCAACATCTCTTTCTATTATGGCATAGCCCTTTTGTCCTGACTTAGATTTTTTTCTTGTTGCCATTTTGTGACTTAATGATTTGTTTTAGGGCTTGGTGAATTAGGGACAAAAACTCAAGGGAAAGTGATGCAAACGTCTTGGGAAAAGCAGATTGAGACTACTCTAAGTGCTACATTGTAAAGATCTAACAATCCTGCATATTAAAAAAAAGTTTGGTCGTTGACTTTAGGCATGATTAAGCAACAGGAAGATTTGACAGGACTGTTTGTAATGGGAATGTGAACAGTCATAGTAATTTGATAATTCACTTAAAACCCTTTTTTTTGCATAAAACTCCTTTGAGCAACTCAGGATAGAAAAAGGGACTGTACTAATTCTTAGAGACAATTGTGTTGAATTGGGCTAAAGAACATAGTGAAGTAATAACTCATTCTGTAATAAATCTTACCGTACATTTTACAGGGAAAAAATCTGTCTGGTTTCTTAGGTTCTCATTCTGGCATCTTTAGACAGTATTACATGCTATACAACAGAATTGCCCTTTGTGAGCTGCAGTGAAGCATTTTTAAGCAGAAATATGAATGCTCTCATTAAACTGTTCAATCATTGTTCTCTTAGGAATAGCAAATGTTTATTTAAAAAGGTCACAGGAAAAAAAATTCAACACAGCTTCTGGGAGGCTTGGAAGCACGTTAAGTGTGGGAGTTCATAGAGCTGCTGAACTGCAAGGTAATAGTTGGATTGAGAACAAGATGCAGCAATATGCTGTGGGCTTGTTTTGACTGTAAATGATTTGGAGTTTGATGAGTATTCTTGTGTGCAAAATCTGTTCCTTAGCGACAGCGGAGTAGTGAGAACCGAGTTGGTGAAACGCATACGAAGCATTCTGAGTCAGGACTACACTTTCTGCTTGGGCATGCAGCAGAGTGTCACGGCAGTGCTGGCAGGGGGTAGGCAGGACCTTCAGGGTTTTCCTCCTACATCTGCCACAGGATTCTTCGAGGCCCTGCACTAATGAGCTGAGTTAATCCTCTTGGGCAAAGAAGGCAGCACCAGGAGATCCTAATTATAGCACTCACCCAGGTCTGTTCTTCACTCAGCTGCCTGGGGCAGAGAAGGAGCCATGCAGGGTGAGCTCCAGCACAGGAAAGAGAGAGAGCAACAAACTCAGCTGTGGCATCTCCTTTGCAAGTCTACCAGCATATGTAGTCTTCTCTAAGGCTGGCTCTTACAGCCTGCACCTTCTGAGGTTCATTTGTACCTAACTTTTTGAGTATACCACAAAGACAGACATTGCTTGGAGTGAGATGTTTCTGAATCTCCCTGCTTTACTTTCGTTGTCTCTACTGAAGAAGCTGGTTATCTGTTTACCTAACAAAAACATGATGTGGATAAGAGTTTTGTCATGTATTCAAAGTGAGAGACTGTACAGCAGCTTTTAACAAATCAGAGATATTTGAATTTAAAGGATACGTGACTTAGATTTTTTGTAAAATATTATCCCACAGTAATTTTCAGCAGAGTTCTGCCAAATTCTGTCCAGGTAAGGAACTTAGCTTGTAACTATTTTTTTGTGTTTGTGCTTTAACACTTGCTTCTCTACCTTTCTATTATACTTTGCTTACATATTTTACATGTAGTGCATCAATTACATCTTTGTTTGTTGATTTAAGTTGCATGATAGTAATTTGAGGACCACAGTCAGTCCATCTGATCCAGCATCAGTGATTCAGTTTCATTTTGCCACTCGTTTTGACTCAGAACAGATGACTTAAATACAAAATCATGTATTTGCATAAATTTTCTAGTAAAAAATACCAGAAGAGGATATATGAAGCAGAACGCTTGAATATTCCAAACCAAATTATTTTTTATTCTCTGCTGATTTGGTAGATGTAAGCACTGAGTCTAAACACCTGACTACATTGTTTCACTATATTTTGATGTAGGACTTTTGTTTCAGCGTTAGAACTACATTTGTTATGATATCAAGGATCCAAGAAATTTTTTTTCGGTTTGTCCTTTCTTTAATAGTTTTTCCTTGACACAGAGTCCTACCTTGAACTTAACTTTAATAGATTACAATTTCTCCTTTTTCAAAATGAAATAGACATGCCTGCAGCAAAACACAGTTTTATGATATC
This sequence comes from Cyanoderma ruficeps, assembly GCA_008694505.1. Lineage (NCBI taxonomy): Eukaryota > Metazoa > Chordata > Aves > Passeriformes > Timaliidae > Cyanoderma > Cyanoderma ruficeps. Next base: position 458,589 of record VZDJ01000173.1, read on the forward strand.
CAGATCCTGTCAAAGGTGGAAACAGTCATGGCAGTGAATTTATTCTGCAAAACTCTTACTATTTTGCTAATAATTTTAAGTTAAGACCTGCCAAGAATTAGCCTTCCTTCAGCTCCATTTGGCAAATTTTCTCAAGTTCCTATATGCAGTACATGGCATCCTGGTTTTTATATATATAGTATAATGGTTATATATAGTTCATTAATAGTATTAACAAGAATTGGAAGATTTAGAACCTTGTTTTTGCAGAGGTCTGGAACACTTTACAGTGGAAGATCATATTGTAAATGTGTCCAGCCTTGGGTTTCATGCTAAATATGTTGCAGAATGATGAAAACTTGGTAACTTGATCTGCACATATGATGGGGAGAGAGAGGAGGGATGGTAGAGTGGTGAATAACAAGGAACAGAGGAGATTTGCATTGGGGCCATGAAAAATTGAGGAGACGGTTGGGTTTTTTTCTTATATTGCAAAACTTCAGTGATTCCCTCCTCCTTTCCCCCCAAGGTTTTGTTTTCATCCAGATTTTCCAGCTGATTCCAGTGGTATCACATGGAAATCTCTTTTTGGAAGCCCTGGAATTTAGTTCATTGACTGTTGTCTATTGCTTATTGCTTACATCTGGGGAAGGAAGCAATATTGATGATAACTGTAATAGAAGGCCTATTTTTCCTTTATTCCTACACTGTTGCATCAAATCTGATTTGTTATATAGGAAGAGTTCCATACAAAGATTATGATGTGTTATTTACTACCCTTCAGAATGTTGTAGTCTTTTATAGATGCAGAATAAAGTTTTCCTTTACCCATACAAAAAGTAACTGATACTGGTATTAAATCTCAGCTATAGAAGTGCAGAGAACATGCTGTGTGGCAGTGAGTGCATGAACAGTTGCCACTGGGAACTAGCACCTCTGTCTGCTTTGTACATTTCATTCCCTTTTTTGTTTTAAGTAATCCAAGCAATTTATTTTCTGCATTTCAACTTCTTGGTCTGCATAACAGCAAGAGTAATTTACCTGTATATGGACTAAGCTGTGTCAAGTGCTCAGAACCTCCCTCTGGCAAAACTCAGTGCATCTTCAGAATATTATTTATCAGCTCCAGCAGCTCTGCCTCAAACACTGAATTTCTTTACAAAGGTATTAGTGCCAGGTGGTTAATCCTTTTTGTTGTAGGTGTTTTCACTTTCCTAGCTCTGTTGCACTAAAATTTGGCCCTCAAGCATCTCTCTAGATGAATTTGACAACACTGGAGGAATGGCTTCACTCTGTTTAACAAAGCTTCATTTTTGTATGATTACTGTTACATTCGGGATTCGACGGTGGGATTTGGTTTCATTTTTTTTTTTAATGTAACTCTTTGTTTTACAGATGAGGGCAGGAACGCAGTTGACCATGCAGGTGGTGCACATATTGTAGTAGACCATTTAAGGTCACTGTGCAATAAAACAGATCCAGCCAGTGAGAAGCTCTTGACTGTCTTTTGTGGCATGCTGATGAACTATAGCAATGAGAATGGTAAACAACACCGAAAATTTGCTTTATGTCTACCAGGAGAACAACCCCAACAAAAAAAGATAAAAAGTTAAAATATTCATCTGTAGGTTTACATTGTGGATGCTTAACACTAAGTTATTCTAAAGAGATCAGGGACCTCAATTCACATATACAATTTTCTGTTTCAGAAAAATTATGTTCCCAAAAATACTAGATATATTCCTGACACAATTCCATATAACATAAATTGTGTAAAGTTTTAAGATCAGCATCTGGAATTTACTCCTTTGTCTAAAAGCACAGCATAAAGATGTATCATACAGATTAACAGAAGTTAATTAGAAGGCTACATTAAGTCCTCTCTTTCTCATTAGTATCAAATAAGACTAATTAGTTGCAGACATGCAGTGTTGTTAATCATTTAAGGGTATGTATGCCAAACAGTTAATAATCTTTCTCCTTGTGAAATGTATATAAAACCATATGTTACGTTGTTTTAAGATAAATGAGGAATCATTTGTAGATCTGATACTACAATACTGTTCTGTGTCTACAAATTATAAGTTTATGTTCATTATCCCATTAATTGCAGATGTTTAGGGACTGGGACAAAAACATAAGAGTATATTAAATGAGAAACCCTTGACCACTGAGAGTAACACAATAGCATTTTACATTAGTTGTACAAACTAGTATCTAGCTTGCTACTGCACACCAGTGTTTTAATGTGCCAAAATATATTTACAGCATTCACACATTTTCAAGTTTTCAAAATGTGAAGAAAATTGGAATATATTAGGAAGGCTACAGAGAGGCTGTTCTCCTTACTTGCAATGGCACAGATTACAAATGCAGTTAGTAATTACATTGTCTTCAGTCATGCCCATTTCCTGAATTGCAGTGTTTCATCTTAGGAAGAAATATCTTCTTTATTAGTTACTCACCATTTCCTGAAAGATAGCACTTGCTGTAACTCACTTTCCAATCCTATGTCCCCAAAACTTTTCTACTTTTCAGGATGTTCCATAGGCTTTATTGTATATATATTTAATCTGCTCTATCATCTCTTCTAGCATAGTTTCCATGTGTGTTTTCTGTGCCTTCTCTCTGGAGATCTCAGCTCTTTGTATTACTCATCCAGCTCCAAATATAACTGTTGTATGTGTCTCATCTCTTTTGCTTGTTCTTACATTGGGTTTTTTCCTCCTCCTTGCTTTGTTTTATCTAATAATTCTTGTTTACAGTACTTCTTCCATCTTCTGTAAATAGTAACTTCTTAGTTCTTTCCTTTTATATAGTTTCCAGGAACTGTTTTGCTTCACCACTTTGCATGAGTATCACATTTATTATAGTTCATAGTGCTAACTCAGTCCTTTTCTTTGTTACAATATTTGGAGCAAATAGATATTCTCACCTCTAAGCTACCAGAATGCTCTGTATTAATTAAAATTAATGAGCTTGCAGTATACTTAGTAGCTCAAGACAGACAAATCCAAAAGCGATGTGTAGAGATACTGTTATCAGTTTTGCTTCAGTGACCAAGCTCCCAGCAGATCTTCTCTAGGAAAACTAATTATGAGATAAATCTCCCAAACAAGCAGCTTCTGAACAGTTTAACTGTTAAGAACATTGAATAAATGACTCATTCCATCTAGTAAGATAGCTTATTCTGATGCAATCAATAAAGCAGTTGTGTGGTTTGGTGACAGCCAGAGGATTCACTAGCTGCTCTCCTCTCTGCTAAAGGACATCTTTCATCTCACACACACTATTCACAGGAGCCACTGATGCAGTGTCAGAAGTGAGAAATGCAGGAGTATTCCAAGCTCTTGGATCAGGCTCACCAGCCCTGTGTTCTACCATCACATGAGGGAGGAGTGCTGGGGGTTTACCAAAGCTCCACGTTACCCCACATACTTGGTTGTCTCCATGAGGAAGGGTCCCTTTTGTAGGAATCCAGCTCTTGTTTGGCCCAGCATTCAGGGGTAGGTTGTGTAAGATTTGTGCCCTCTAGTTCCATTGTGAATTTGCTCACTGACTGGGGCAACCATTGAATTAAACCTCAAATAATATGCCAAATCAATATGTAAAAAAAAAAAAAAAGTGATTTAGAGAACTGAATTTTTAGAAGAAAATTCAGTGACCATACCTGTAGCATGTGAATGGAGAAATGCGTAGTTGACCTATCTTGCCAGTTTTAAGAGTCACGAGTGCAATTGGACTGTAATTGTGAGCTGATCTGAAAATATCACCTGTAAATTGTAAATTTTCAGGACAGCAGTTAAAGTCAACTAGGAGGCCAAGACAACCACTTACTTCCATGCCAGTTAATTGTGCTCACAGCTTAGTGAATACCATTTTGGGGATTTACTTGCAAAGGTTTGAACCCAGCTACTTACAAAGGAGATAAAACACTGCATTGGTTTTGCTGAAGGATGAGCAGTATAGGATTGCAGCCTAGACTCACAGATGTCTTTCCATAACTACATGTCCGTAGTTATGGAAACCAATTGGACAAAAATAAAAGAAAAAATATTAGGTAAGGAGGAAGTGTTTCAGTCTTTGAAATAGCACTTTGCATTCTCTTTTCATTTTTCTATAATCCTCTCCAGCTTGGCAGGCCGTGTCAAAAAGTTACAGGAGGGGGCTTGAAGATTTTTTTAACTGCTCTTAATGACTTGCACTCTTTTAATTTGTACTAGCTATCCAGATAAGGATCATTATAGCACAGTTAGTTCTTAGTTGCATCTAATTATCTGTGAGCACCCTAAGATTTTCTAATCATCAGCATTTTAGGAGCAAAAGAGTATATAAATTGGTTTTGATTCCAGTTTGTCATTCCCAGTCAGCTAATTGCCCTCTTTTTCCAATAGCTACTACTTCATTATTAGTAACTATCAACTGCCTTATGTTTTTTAACATGAGAGACTCAGTCTTGAGTACTTTTAGGGATTTATCACATATGAGTTTTACAAAAAAGGCAACTAAAGAGCAGCTACAAGTAAGACTTCTTTTTCCTAAACAGAGCAAATTAATGGAGCATTCTTGTATCTCATCCTGATTTTGGACACTCAGCTTGCAATTGTAACTCCAGTCATAACAGTGTTGTCTAAGCTTTAAAAATAGGATTCCTTTTATAAGGTTTTTGTGTAATCTGCTTGTGATCAGGGATTATTTTTGCTTACTGTCTCTCAATTCTTTCTTTGCTTCCTCAGTATCTTGTAATTTCATTAATAACTACAATTGTTAAGACAAAAAACTCAAACTTTAGCATTTCTTGCAGTTCTTTTAAGCTTAAAAAAAAAGTGTTGATATTTAATTGCACTGCTAGAAATGAGAGGGTTTTTTTCTAATGCAAATCATCCCTTTGCCTTCAGCCCAGGTTATCTTGACCTTCTTGTCATAATTGTATTTTACTACCCAAATTCAATCAGACACAAATAGCTCATCCCTGCTTTCAGTTATTAGCTTCTATGTAGCCATTAGTCTGCTTGAGAGCAAGAAGCAAAGCAACCTTGGATAAAGAGGGGAAAACTAATAACTAATCTAATAAAACTAACCATCATATGCAAACACTCATGTAAAAGAGTTAGAAATATGAGTGGTTATTCTGCAGATCCCATAATCCTGTGAGCCAAGACTATTTGCAAGTTAATGGGATCAGTCCATAAGGTAATGAATTATCTCTTGAGGATCTCTAAAACAAACCATGAAAGCTTTTTAAAGAAATGCAGAAATTATGGAAGAATTAGGCCAATTGACTTATTAGATAGTCAAACTGGAGATCATAAGTTAACTGGATACAGTATGCATGTGTGAAAGTATTCATACATTTATATATATATATATGAGCATATATATGTAGATAAAAGTAATTACGTTTATAGATTGCTGTCTCATTTCATTTCATAGCAAACTTCAGTCTGTCAAGATTGTCTTTCCTTCAGCACCTTCGTAAAATGTGACATCCTGATGTTAAATTATACAATTGCTGAGCCTTTCTTATTCTCACAAAACTCTTAGCAACTGGAATGAATGTTGGGGTCTGACGTGCACTGTTGACAGTTTGCAGAAGCTGTGTAAATATACCAGAAATGAAAGGGAGATTTATGGCACCATTATTATGGTCTGACAGCAACATTTCAGTAATGCTTCCTAAGACTTACCTTTGCTAATTTTCATGCTTGTCATGGGTTTTTTTTCATTTACATCACAGCTAGAGATGCCTAGCATGCTTTCAAGACCTAAATACACTCAATTGCAAAGTAACCTAAAGTATGTAAAAGCAGATAAAAAGTATGTTCCTTACCATAATGAGATAATCAATGCAATCACTTTTATGTTCTGTCATGATTTAACATAGCTGTGGGGACTGCAAGCAGGTTTCTCTAGGTTATGAAATTATGCCATCAATTTGTACAAACTACTTTTCCTTGAGCATTATAATCAGAGTTATTGTGGGACACAAATGATGAGTTGTTTTCTAAAATTCTTTTCAAAATCATGAATTAGCCTAAATTAGCATTTTTTATTAAAATGCCCCCAATAAAGTTCTCAATTTGGGATATTCTCCTCAGATCTTACTCTTTGGAGTTTCCATGTGTGTCACCGAAGGACATGGAGCCATTGAAATTCAAGTTTTAGGTAGGTAATTCTTTGTGCTGGCGCATGTATTGATTGCCTTTTATCTACCTGTATATGCATCTGTACAGCATCACTGTCAGTGCTTTTCACCCCAAAAGGACACACAGGGATAGTGCAACATGTGGTAGCAGTGTAAATTATGGTATTAAGTCATAAATTCAGAAGAGGCATTCAGTTTTTCATGTTTCCTGCTCGCTGTGCATAAAGTTCTGCTTAGGAAGTGGATGGAAGTGTTGTTTCATCCTGAAACACAACTTTGCCTGGCGTCACAGCTCGCTTTAGTCCCGTGTCAGGCAACTCACTGTAGGATGGATGCATATTTCCCCAAAATTGTCTCCTGCTCTGGTAGGGCATTAACACTTCCTGCAGTGAAAGGCCAAGATACACAGTTAGTCCAAGTTATCCAGTCTGAGGTTTTCCTAGGGGAGAGATGTGCTGGCAGTGTCTCCAGCTGAGACTGAACCACTTAGATATGTGCTGTAGATCTCCATACCAGTGAGATGCCTGATCATTTTCTCTTAAAATGCTTAATAGGTTTTGCTAGAGAAAGAGCCTCCTGTTGGTGATAATGATGGATGTAAAGGTCAGGTCCAGAATTTGTATGGCAAGCCCAGGCTTAAGTAAACATAGCAAATAGCTGCTGGCAGCCTTTTATTTTCAAAGGTCTTGCTTCCTGTGCAGCTTTGTGACTCACAGGATTGCCCTGTCTTTGTCAAAGGAGAAAATTTTTAAATTATAACTTACTGCTGTTAAGGCAATGTTTACCTTATTGTCAATTCTTGTAATGGCATTTGTAGCACTGTAGATATTTCCTGTACTCAGGTGCCATCCTTCTACTCTGGGAAAGTCAGACTGGTACAGAGTCTGGTATAATACCTGACTTTTGACCCTATACAATTGTTCATTCTTAGTAAATGGGATTTTTTCACTTTATTAGTTTGGAAATTCTCGAGGTACTTTAGTCAGTGCACTCAGTGCTCTCAACAATATATCTTTCTATCTGGCTCTTAAGATTCCTTTCAAAGGTTATGGGGTTTCCCTCCATGCTTTTTATATATTTTGTATTAAAAAAGAGACAGCAGAAAAAAAACCTGCTCAAAATAGAGAATTAATACTTCTGATGTTGGAATGAAATCCATAGAGATTGTCTCTTTATCCATTACAGTTGGATAAAGCAATTTTTAAAGTGACTAAAGGTATAGTCTAGTAACAAAGCAATTTCTTTCCAAGTAATTTTCATGGCATTTGTGGTTTGTGTCTTTGTTCTCCCACTCTCCATGACGACCAGTTTTCCTTCAGAATTTTTAAGTATTTGCAGGGGACAATCACAAACCAAGGACAAAAACAGATTATTTACCAGTAACTTGAGTTCTCCTACACAACAATTTTCTCAGTAGAACCATTCCATCTCCCTCTCTCCCCAGTTTTCCTACTGAAAGACAGATTTTCCCAGTCAGTTTGGAATGAAGCAGGAGGGTATAGTACTGACTCACACATCTGCCAGAGGTAAAATGGCATTCAATGCATGCGCTAGTACAATTTGTACTTACCTGAAATTTGACAACTTCAACAGCTCTTTGGTGTCTGACATGGCGTTCTCATAAATTTCACTAAAGACTACGAATCTGTGGAAGAGGTAATCCCTCCCCCCAAAAAAGGAAATTCAGTTACTGGTAAGTAATACAGTTTTATTAAAAGATGTCAAGCCATAAGGATTCCTGCTCATCCCCAATAACCTGTAATAACCATGCCATTTACTTACTTGATAAACCAAATTCATAATTATTATCAAAGTATTTTATACTGAATACAAATGAGCTAACCATTCTGGAATCACATCATAATCCTCATTATATGAAAATTTCAAACACGCTTGGCAGAATTTTGAGGGCAAAGAGTTTTTTGAGAGCATGAGATGATTTTAAATTTGCTAAACTTCAGATGTCATGTGTTTTTATCTCCCTGTAAAAATGTGCAATTTTTTATGGCTCTGAGGCCACAGATATAAGAACTCCAACTGATTTCAGTTGCCTAGAATGAATTCCTTAACAAGAAAACCACACGAAAAACAACAAATGAAACAAACACCAAAAAAACCCACCGCCCCAGAATTCCCCTGCAGGGCTTGACCAAAAGCTAAATGAAGTAATACAATTCTCTTAACTTCACTGGCCTTTGGATTCTTGTCTTTTGAGCCTCTAACATTTAAAGATAGTTCAAGTGTGTTACAAACAAAGGAAAAAAGATGCTTAGGAAAATTACTAAACAACATCTGGTGTGTTTATGTCTGCTTCATTCTATTCAACTGCGAAACAATGTTTTTCTTCTTTGCTATGTTATAGGTAAAATGTGTAAGAGGAAGTACTGTTATAAATAATCTTTTAAACCAGTCATGTTTCTGCCTAACCATCAAAGCATCTTTCTATTTGCAGACACCTAGGAGCAATACTTTTCTTACTTGTAAATACTATAAACTTTCATCCTATGCAAGAAATTATCAGAATGGCTTCTAAGGACTTTTCTTAAACCTTCCATTTTTTGTCTTTATTAAACTTTCTTTTTTCTCAAGCTCTTCATAATCTACATTGTGACTTCCTATGTTTATAAAACTTTTCATGTTTATTTCAGTGCCAGTTTATATTCATTCTAATTATAATTTTCCAGTTTTGATCTTTAATTTAAAAAAGAGTATCTAGAAAAAGCTCTCAGATAAACCACTGTTTCACTGACCTAGTTCAGGTCAATTTCAGTCATCTAGTCTCAGTGAGCCCAGAATCAAACCTGACCATGTATTAGGAACCTGATAACCACAAAATTGTCAGTAGCTGCATAATTCACTATACCCTATGACCAGATCAGGAAGGAATATTTCTGGGAATATATTCCATTGCCAGGGACAAGCAGAATTAGCAGTCCATATCTCAAATCCAGACCAAATCCTAGTCTGAAAAGTAGAGGAGACAGGTACCTTAATGCTGCTTAGCCTAGAAGTTGCTTTGTGTGAAAAAATGCTTTTTTGATTAAAAGAACAGTACTATGAAAAGAAATGCTAACTCACTGTTGTACTCTCTTTTTATGTAGATACCTTGCAGTCACAGCTTATCAATATGGGTGTTATTCCTACGTTAGTGACATTGTTGGGTATTCATTGCCAAAATGCAGCTCTGACAGAAATGTGCCTTGTTGCATTTGGCAATTTAGCAGAACTCGGTAAGTCCATGATACTAATCTCAACTTTAAATCCAGTTTTCACAATGTTAACTCTTAGTTAAAGCCTAACAAGAGCTCGTTCATGTCCTTTTGGTACATTCAACAGTAATAGACAAGAAATTTTTGCTTATTTTCTCTAGAATATAGAGTTGTCTCTTCTTTTTTTCCCCCTTCAGTAACTGAAATTTATTGAAATTTTGGATGCTTAACTCAACCTCATGTTTTATGTTACTGTGCTTCAGTGCAACTAAGTACATTTTAAATCATCTAAACAGTATTTCCACAGCTCTGCTACTTAATGTGAATTATTTATTAAAAATATAAATATTGTATCCTGGTGTAGCTCCACAGAGTTTTATTGAGATTAAATTTGGCTCATGAAAATCTCTGAATGAAACTGAGACAGGCAGTTTGCTAATCTGCATATACAGTATTATTTTAGGTTCAGAATTTTAACATATTCTAATCTAAATACCTCCATGTATAAATCATGAATAGATGTTAATTTTAGTTACGACTTCATTTAAATTGAAGTTTGTGGCCCTGCTGTGATCCGATGTCTTTGCAAGGGGATCAGTTTTCATTGGAATTCAACCATGTGTAAATCAATGGGTTGTTAAGGCCTGTGTTTTATTAACATTTGTGGTTTATATTGTTGTTCTTTTGCTAACCTATTTGGTGAAATTCTGGTTTTATGAGTTAGAGGTTTTTTGCACTGGAGTAAATAATACACAGCGCTTAAGATACCATCTAAGAACATTCAGCAGTTCAAAATATGAGAAATATATCTCTGAGTTTGTAGTATTTGGTGGCCTGAGTTTATAGATTTCAAGGCCAGATAAAGTATGTTACCTAGTTTAGTCTGATCATACACATAATACATTTATTTACAGCAGACAATTCTTCTTAACAAATCAACAATAGAAAAAGCCATCAAGGTAGCACTAAAGAAATTAACAAATCAGAGATCTTCAAGATGGGCACTATGTACTGTGTCTGCACAGCAGAAAGTATAAGAGTCATACATTGAAAGTTCTAGCGGCTTAAATGCAACCAAAACCATAATTATATTAAATATAATAAATGGTAGCCTCATTGAGAACTCATTCAGAATTTCCTTTCTCTCTTTGGGAAGATCCAGGCTCTGTTTTGTTGAGTAATGAGAACCATGGGGAAGAAACTTCACAGCAGCTGCTTCCCTTCCAGTTCATACACACTGAGAAGGTGCTCGTTCTTTAAGACTGGCACAAAATTAATTTGCTTTGTAATACTTTATTCTCCTTTAAGCAATAGGCAATCACATTATATCTGTATTATTTTATTTTAGCCTTGTAACTTTGGCAGGTTTTTTTTTGTTTAGTTGTCATTTTTCGTCACTTAGGAGACAACAAACATTGCACAGATCCCTTGAAAAGCATTATATGACTCTTATTCTGTGCCAAAGCAGGGCACAAACCAGTGATGGATCTGCTAAAATACTGGAAAGATCAAAAAATCCACATAGAATATACTATGTAACCATGCATAGTGGGAGAAAACAATGAGATGTGCACAGAAGTGTTTAGGACTGCAGTTCATGCTCTTCCCAAGTCCTTGGAGTCACTTCTACAGTAAAGTAAATCCCTAAGCATCCGTCAGAGCAATAGCAAAGGTGCTGGCAGGTTTTCTAACTACAGATGGCCCTCAAGAGGTGGCAACTGGAGAATGCAGAACACCAGCCCTACCACCTGCATCCCTTGTAATACTGCCAGTGAGGAGGAATATGATACAGGCAATGGAATAAGAGATGCTTTTGTTGAATTACATTTGAAGATCTGCTGGCTAATCTGGTAGGAATCTCGGCTCATCCGTAAAACCGCTTTTCGCTGTATCTGTGCAGTATGAGATGGCCCAGCAACAGCCACACACAGATTTCAGAAAAAAGTCACCATCATGAAACCATGTAAATATTAAAGCATTTGTGCAAATCTTCATCTCTCCCATAGAAAATGCAGTATATAACCTGCTCTTCTTTCTGTTAAGATGAGGGAAATCAAAGACTTCTTATTTTTGTACTATCACTGTTTCTGTAGCTACCTTACATTTTGTTGGGCAAAACCAGACCCAGCAGCATTGAATCATATATTTCTATATTTTTAACAACCTTAACCATAACTAATTCAGATCAGCACATTCAAAGTGTTAGACATTTATTTTTTCATTTTGTGACAACCATGAATCTATTGCTCTTGTCTGTGAAGAGCAGTTAGTCATCTTACTGAATAAACCTGGTAACAAAGAGAAAAAGTAGTTCTGTCTTTTGATGTGGTTTGTTTACTTTATACTGAATTTCTCCTTTTGCTTCACAGAGTCAAGTAAGGAGCAGTTTGCCTACACAAACATTGCTGAAGAGCTTGTGAAACTGTTCAAGAAGCAAATAGAGCATGATAAGAAAGAGATGATTTTTGAAGTTTTGGCCCCCCTGGCAGAAAATGGTGAGAATTTTTTTTTCTTACTCTTTTACTCATTGTCTAATATGTATTTTTTTATTTTGGTATATCAGTGTCTTTTTCAGGCACTAAATGCAGAGTAATGGGCTGCCTCATTCTCAAGCCACCATGGCTGATCCTTGTGATTGTAGTTTCATGAAAAGTGAATAGGTCTTAATTGTTGAGCATATGACAAGAACCAGCACATTGTTGATGCTAATTGCATTGCTGATTCACTTTCTATACAATTACGATATATTTTATTGCCCTGTGCCCACAGTGGGAATATCAAAAGCTGCTTTTTAGAGAGCTTCACAACATTTGTCTGCAAACACTGGCTCAAGTGTTCACAGACCATTGGAGCACCAGGACATCATTTTTTGGAATTGCAGAGCCACTGGCAGTTCCATTTCCTATAACATTATTTTTGCTAGGGGTGTGTCAATTGAAGAGCTAAGGGCTGGACACTCTGCCCTTACTGTTCATTGAGAGATCATATGAATTTAATTTGGGGTGTTTGGTGGCGTATCTTCCATAGCCCCAGGCAGCCCCTGGGAGTTTGACTCACCGCTCAAGCCAGAGCAGGAATTGATGTGCACCCCTGATCACCCCTCCAGGATGTTCCTCCCAGAGAAACAAAGGATCAGACAAAGGTAGCTTGCATAATGTATCATCTGCCCTTAGTGGAAATAAAGAAATGAGTTAACAGGTGGAGTTGGATTGATGTAGGAAGCAGTTCTGTGTAGGAAAGACATCACAGTATTTGATGGCTCTCTAACCTTGTTTTAACCACCTCAGCATTAAAGCTTTTTTAAATTGAACAGATTGTTAGATAGAACTGCAAACTCAGATTTATTTTTCATTCTACTCTGTTGTGCATGCACACTCTGTGTGTGTCTGTTTTACAAAGTATAAGTCAGGATAAACTTTTGTTTCAATTTAAAAAGTTATTCTGACTTTTATTTTATGTGGCATGGAAAATCCATTCCTTTTTTCAGTTCTAAAAATGCACATATTTTCAAAATACTTAATTTATTATATAATAATTTACAGTTTGCGCTAAGATAGGTCCACCCTCAGAGACTGGCACAAAATAGGATTGAACTTTTTGTGTATTTGACATATGTCAGTTCAAATGTCTAATTTTCCTTTGAGTCTGTTTTTCAGTTGCAGTAAGATTTGAGAAATTCACTGCTGCTGACCCTAACTCAGAGGCTCAGATGTTGAGAGGTAGTCAGAAAAACATTTCCACTGTAAATTGAAGGCATACTTAAATGAGTTCACTTTGCTGTTACTGTTTAGGTGCTTTTGATTGTAGATAATGAGCAATAGGTCAGAAGGGAAAAACACCTCAATGAAGTATTTGCAGAGTCTGGATTTTGGTGTTTGGGGTGTTTCAAGCTTTTTTTCTAATTTACTTGTTGATTACACATGCTGGTGTAGCAATTTTAATTTCAAATCATGAAACAACTACAACCCAGTATTCTATAGCTAAGGGAATTCTCTATTTTTAAAGCACCTCAGTGCAAAAGTGCCTATTAAAAAAAAAAAAAACAAAACCCAACAATAACTGGAGATTCTGCATTTCGTTACAAAGTTCATGAGGAGGTCAGCTGCTCTTAGAGGAACAATGAATTTCACCGAGGTAAAAAGCCTAGTGACACCAGGAAACTGAGTGTCAGACACATCCTTCACCAGAGGTAGAACACACTTCTTCTCTCAAGTGTGGCTTGTAAACTGTATGAAAAAATATTCCAAAGCTCTGGCCTAAAAATATTTTAACTTTGGTTAAACACCTTTTGTTAAAATACCATTTCATGTGGAAAACTGAGAGAAATCCACTTCTTTTGCACACTTCTGCAGAGCTTTGTGACTATTTGTCAAAATCAGCATGCAAAAACTACCAGAATCACTTCCATGTATGAAAAGACCTAACATAGCATAAGACAGCCTGCCATTCCCTCTTAACAGAAAAGGAGTTTAGGCATGTAAAGGAGATTCCAAGGGAAATATCTGTTAGATAATTTGTTATTTTAGAAACAAGAGAAAAAAATATTGTTCCCAGATTCTGTCACCTGAAAAAATATATTTATTACCTTCTCAAGCCTTGTTTTGAATAGCAACTAAGAAATGAGCTTGCCTCATCAGTTTCCAGAACAAACTGCACTGCTAACCTAAGCTTTTGGATTTGGCCTTTCTGCACTCCTCCTGCAGCCCTTTCAACGAATGGCAGATATACTGTCTGTCTTTGGAAAGCATGAACACAGCACAGTCCTTATGAGTCTGCTGTGCCATGACTGAGGTGCCACACGTTTGCTGTAAACATCCTCATTTTCAAAAGTGAAGAGCTCCATACACCTTCAGCTTATGACTGTGCTCTAAAGGCAGTCCAGAGCCAGGGAGACCCTGTTAGATGAATAATAAGAGAAGTTGGCCATAAGAATTTCAAATAAAAAAGTTGCAGTTTTATGTACACAAGTTGTCAGTGAGAACACTGACATCACTGTTTCTTACAGTCCATCCTGCATATGTGTGTATGATAAATGCATTTAAAATCCTGGTTCTGACTCCCATTATCTGTGTTATTTTCCAGATGTCATTAAACTGCAGCTGGTTGAAGCAGGTTTGGTGGAGTGCTTACTTGAGATCGTCCAAAAAACTGTGGATAGTGACAAAGAAGATGATATTGCAGAGCTTAAAACAGCTTCTGATCTTATGGTTCTCTTATTGCTTGGAGGTAAGTGTGTGCTGTCACTATGTTCTGCAAAGCAACACCAGATACTAGTAATGCTGTTTGGCTGCTGAATTTCAGTACTTATTTATTTTCTAAATATCCTAGATGACCTGCTACCCACCAGGCAAACATTTAACAGGTCAGATTTTGTCCCTCATTGCAGGACTGGATTAATTGTAGTGGAACCAGCAGAGCTTCAAAAATACAAAGAGAAGTTTCCCTAACAAATGCTTTGGCTTGCTGACTCTCTCTGCTTTTTACCCCAGATGAATCCATGCAGAAGTTATTTGAAGGAGGAAAAGGCAGTGTGTTCCAAAGAGTACTTTCATGGATTCCTTCCAATAGTCATCAGCTACAGCTTGCAGGAGCACTGGCTATTGCAAATTTTGCCAGAAATGGTAAGAACATGCCATAATAGCTTATGTAAATTTATGTATGCCCCTCTATCATGCTCTGTCAGTACAGCTACAAACAAGAACTGTGTTGCTCTAAAGCTGCTGTTGAGTTGTACAGCAACATCACTGGTTTTAAACTTTACAGTCCTCAAAAGCATTAAGGCTACTTTAAAAATACTATTTTGCATTTGTAGAGAGGTATAGGGGGTTTCTGTCTTCTTCAGTATTTCTTCTATCACTCTTGTAAATTTGTCATAAACACTGCAATTCTCACAGATGATGGTGGTCAAATTCTCAACAGTGAAATCTAAAAAGGAGAAAGTAAATAACCCTTCTAAAGAAGCTATTGTAAAAATTTTAGTAATACTCTTCCCTTCACAAGTGACTTGTTACATCTTGCACAGACGGAAACTGCATCCATATGGTGGATAATGGCATAGTTCAAAAGCTGATGGATCTGCTAGACAGACATGTGGAGGATGGAAATGTAACAGTGCAGCACGCTGCACTGAGTGCTCTCAGAAACCTGGCTATTCCTGGTAAGCCTCTCTTTGCATTGCTAACTACACAAAGGTGAAATTCTGTCCTCCCACTGTACCCCCCAGGGAATGTGGGTGGTAGCACTGACTGACAGTCCTAAAGGCAGGTCACACTGCTGCTTTTCATTCTGGCCCATCACGGCTTTTGTGTCTTTTGCACAGCAGTTGAGACAAGCAGTTCTGAATACATCACAGGCACAGTGACTGTCCCTTGCTACTTTGATCCCACAGGATCCCCCGAAAAGAAAGGGCAGCCTTGTAATTGACGAGGAGCTGAGGAGGCTTTGAATATGATTCCTCAACCCTTTTTGTCCAGAGCACTGCATATTTATTTTTCTTTTTGCTTGCTTCATTTTTGCAACCTGTCTCACAGCTGAGGGTCCCCATCAGAGAACAGTACCCACTTTGTTAAAACACTGCATCTGACTTTGAAAATTTCCAAATTAGAGCTGGAGGTAGACTGACAGAATAGCTAGCCTATTGCAATTAATTGCTGTGTGTTGGCAGTAAGCTGAATGCTAATTTTGTCATTTTTAGTAACTTAATCTATATGAGTTTTGATTACCCAAGCATAAGGGTAGAGCACGCACACAAAACAACAAAGCAAATGTGTAACACTTGTGTATGGTTTCTTGTGCCAAGCCAAAAATAAGTCTTTCATCAATTTAACCTTATTTTACTCTTTTAAGTTTTGACAAATCATAACTTTTAGAAATGATCATGCATACATAACTAAACCCACTGAGGTTTAGCAGTATTCCATTTGCTTACCTTTCTCAGGTGAGCCATTCTTTTCATTTCCATCAGTCCGCTTCCTTGTAGCCTATGCTGAAGGGTGTCAGCCAGAGACCTACATAACCATCCCTGTATGTTGTTAGAAAGAAATGAACAAGTAATAACTGACCTCAGTGAGGAGCTCTGTGTCAAAACACTATTTCAAATATCTAATAGATACTTTTTTCCAAGTACACTGCTGGGCACTGCACCTTTTTTCCAAGTACACTGCACCTTAAATGCATTTCAGAGAGCTCTGTGAAAGTGCAGAACATGGACAAGTGGAAGGGATGAAAGAGAGGTTGGAGAGGGGAAGGTGACAAAAGACAACACACTCAGGCCACAATGTTGTTTATATGAAGTATTGGAACTGGATAAGAGGTTTTTCTGCTAACTGGATGCTTTAGTTCCTTTGCCTATGAGAAACAGAAGAATGGGGTTGGGACTCAGAGAAGTTTCCTCATATTTGGGGGCAAGTATTAGCCTGGGCTTCTGCCTGTTGCATTTTGTGGAAGATGTCTTTCCTAGACCAAAGGGGGGAGTCTACCCCTTTAGGTGGTGCTCAAGCTGAACACAGAAAATTAGATGTGCATACTAGGAAAAAGCACTTTAATTTCACAGGAACCGTGACATTTTTCCACAACACAATATCACCAGCACATACTGTTCCTGAAGTCTGTGCTCACAACCTTTTTTTCAAACCACATCTGAAAATTTGCTTCAAGACCAGCTCTGAAATGAACTGCATCTTCCAGAAATGTTTTTGAGATCAATCCCTGTTCTTTATTCATGCAGTTGTAAATAAGGCTAAGATGCTATCAGCTGGCGTTGCAGAAGCTGTATTGAAATTTCTCAGATCGGAGATGCCCCCTGTTCAGTTCAAGCTGCTGGGAACATTAAGAATGTTAATAGATGCACAAGGTAAAAATAAACCGTTCTCTATGTATAAAGTGATTCTCTTTGGTTCGGTCTGTGATATGCTGCCAAGATTCTTAAAAGAGAGAAGCAGAGTTTTTCTAAATTTCATTCCTGAAGTCATGGAATAAATCTAATGCATATGCAAAAGGAGAGGAATATGGGTTGATTTTTCTTCAGAACTCCTAAACTGACTACTAGGGACCCTCCAAATTGGTGTCAAATGCTTATTTACTTTCGAATTTCTTTACACTGTCACAAGTGTGTATTGAGGTGTGTTTTGAGCTACCACTCCTATTTTGCTGTTTACTTACTGTTTCCCTGGCTGTACCTCGGTCCTTGGAACAGGATAATACTCTATTAATTGACAGACTGCAATTCTAAAAAGAAAAAGCAACTTGTTCCAGGATGAGGACTTATAAAATCAGAAGTCTGTTAAAAACCAGAAATAGTTCATGAGGTAAATTAGCTGTACATTTCTTTTTGACTCAGTGCTACAGATTTTTTTCAAGAGATCCATTCTAGTTCTAGCAAAGCTATTGGATGTGAAATAGAAATTTTTTGAAGAAACTTAGTGACTTACAGTCTATCATCAAACCTGATCTAACTGACCACAGTGCTCCCTTCTGGCAGCAGTTCCTCCTGCTTTTTAATTCTTGAGCTGGCTCACAGCTCAGCTGGGGGTGTGATAGCACCTGTATTTTCCCTGCTCTTAATCAGTGCACAAGCTTCATTAACTGGGCTGGTAAGTTGTTTCAAAAACTGGATTATGAATGTTTTTCTGGTTTGTTTGTTGGGTTTTTTTTTTCATTTTGACTGTCTTTACTTGCTTCAATGCAAACTAGACTTCCCACTGGTAGTGCAGGCTAGTGAAGTTCTTTTAACTCCTCCAAGTTAGTAACTTTCAGCTTGTTTTTCTAGCACTTGCTTAAAAAAGTGACCACCTTTTTGTTGTGTTGTTGGCTCTGGCATCATGTAGCAGAAGCAGCTGAACAGCTGGGCAAAAATGTAAAACTGGTGGAACGATTGGTGGAGTGGTGTGAAGCCAAGGATCACGCAGGTGTGATGGGAGAGTCCAACAGACTACTTTCTGCACTTATACGACACAGCAAATCAAAAGTAAGTTAGTGGAAAAAGAGGTCAGCTTGTCAGAACCAAGAGTTATCTGTGCACTTGCTGTTGGTAACCAACCCTCCAGCTTGTGAGCCAGCTTGAGTATTCATGTGTTACATCTCCTCTGCCCAAGGCTTGACTCATTTTTATTTTTAATGTATCTTGCAGAAATTCAGCATGCTGTATTCTCTCTGTTTTAATGCTGCTATATATGAAGAATCCGTGAACTCAGTTGTTAGGATCTTGCTATGTATTTATATAAAACTGAGATCCAGAAATAGTCTGTCTCCCTACTCTTCATACAGCATATTTCAGAGTTTTGAGATTCAGATGGATCATTAGAAATGATAATTTATTCCAAATTCTACCAAAAGCTTGTTTTTATATGGCAAAAGGTATAACATTAGGCAAAAGTGGATCTGCCCCTCCCATCACTTTCACATCAATCAAATATCTTTACCTAGGCAGTCCAAGTCCATTCTTGTTCAGCTGAGTATCAAAGCAGCCTTATAAAGGACAAACACATCTCCTCTGGAGACAGGCTATTTCAGGCTCAGATTTCCTTTAGCATGTTCACTGATGTGAACACAGGCTGCATTACTGACCTTAAATAGCAAGTGTGATTTGGAGAGCTCTGTAACAGTGACCTCTTCATTCATCCATGGCATTTATGAAGTGAAAAAATATAGTAGGGGCCTGATGTGTAATGACAGTCTCCAAGAACAAATCAACAAAGGGATCTTTGCTGATTTCTAATATCACTGTCTGTGTCTAATACCCATTCTCCATTTTATGTTCAGCCTCTAAAACTGATCAGGGTTCATGTTCCTGGTTCTCACTTTTTCCACCCCCCTCCCCAACATGCACACATGGATGGCAAACACCACCACAGATGTGAGACTTCATAAATATTCTCTACAGGACAACAGAATTCAATTCTAAATATGGAGACACTACTGATGACATCAAATAGATATTAAGCCAGAAATTAACAGCAGTACCACAAGTGAATTAATTTTTGCGGGGTGCATGTACTCACAGAGGAAATATGACATGAAGAGGATAACAGAGCTCAGAGGGTGGGTTTTTTTAAGCTTTTGCTGCCCTCTAGGTTTGAATATGAGTACAGCTGTATAGTTCTTAACATCAGGTTTAGATTTGGCTTTTAATTTTAAATACTTTGGTGTAATATTTACAAAGGCAACAGTCAGTTTTAGTCATTCTAAAAAAGTGAAGTAGGTACCTGTGATTTCAGCCACACTAGCACCAAACCTGTCATCTATTTGGTACTGCCTTTTAAAGGGTGATGTTCACCTACAATATAAAAAATTTGATGTCAAAGATGTTGATTGGTTCCTAAGACTTATATAGTCAAAATTCCACACCAATTCAGATATAACTTAGCAGTTCCCCAGATTGTCTCAGTCTGAAAACTACTTTGGAGTTCCAGCAGAAAATCACAAATAATAAAATACATCATTTCAAATACAAAAAAAAAAACCAAAAAACTTAAAAGCTTGCATATATTATGTCATTTAGGAAGAAAAAAAGATTTTAAATGTGATATTCTTGGGTCATTAGGCTGTAATTTGGGCTGCTAGTATCTTCAGTATGATTATCTAAAAATATTTTCATTTTCAAGGACTGTGATTATATTGTGTCTGTTTCCTTGGATAAACAACACCACTGCAAAGCCTGCAAGGACTGAATAAAAAATTCATTCTCAACACTTATGTCAATGTATCAGTTTTGGCTTGTGGCTGGTGTAAGAAAGGGGGATGTGTTTTAAATGGAAATTTAAGATATAGATCAAAAATTTAAATCATATTCTTGTTTCAATAAATAAATGCTACTTCACACCTTTGTCCACTCACAGGGCAAATAAAAAGTAATAAAACCCATTCCGCATTTCCTCAAACAGTTTTCTTTCAGCATGCATACCTTTATGTATGCATAGGTACCTGATGTATGCAAAGGTACCTTTATGTATGCAAAGGTACCTGATTTTTCAGGCAAACATATTGCAAGTATTTCTGGGATATAAGATGGTGAAAACATGAGGTGCACAAGCACTTTTGAACTTATAATTAACAAATACCTGCAGAGACCAGAAATCTTTATTTATCTCATCATGTAAGTTGGATCAAATTTTGGACTTGAAAGCAGAATCCCAGCTGTGTATTTTTGACCTGCTTTAGACACATTTTAACCCAGTTAAATGGCATTTTAAAGTCCTAGATACTGGGCAGCAGTGCTGCACAATTCATTTTAACATCTGGCTTTAGAACAGAAACCAACACATTGGTGTTCCCTACCTACCTTTTCCTTACCTTTGTATTTGAAGAAAAATTCCATAATAAGAGACCACTGCTAATTTTTCTGTCCATGTCTAAACACCTTTTCAACTACACCATTTCTGTTACATAGTAAAGTGTAATATTTGTGATATCACCTCTCAGAATATTTTGAAGAAACTCTGAAAATTCATGGAGAAAGATAAAGCATTTAGTAACTTTATTATAACTATATTTGTGTGTTTCTTTACCATGAGTATAATGTTTGCTGGATACATTGAACCCCTAAGTATTTGATGATTGATGGCACAGCCTGAGAACTTGAGTTACGTCATATAACCTGGAAAAGAGTTTGTTGTGTGTGTCTTAATTTAGTTATGGGGTTACCTGCCTTGGTTTAACACCCTGTACCTTGCAATTGCAGAGCAGTAACAGATAAAATGTAGGCCTGCATGTATGTACTACATTATTATGAAGTAATTCTATGTGCATAAAGCCAATGAGTACACTTACCCAAAGACAGCTTCCCTGATGATTCCCTTATTTAATACAGTTTGTATGCAATGCTGAGTTTTTTCATCTTTGTGTTATTTATTTTAGGATGTAATTAGGACCATTGTACAGAGCGGTGGCATCAAGCATTTAGTAACCATGGCGACCAGCGAACATGTAATTATGCAAAACGAAGCTCTTGTTGCACTGGCATTGATAGCGGCTCTAGAGTTAGGTGAGTATCCCAGCAGTTCACTCCACCTGTTTCCTTTCCAGTCCGTGCCCAAGAGAAGCCATAGAGGGAGAATGCAATGTAGAATAGCCTCCTCCTTCCACCTGCCTTTCAATATTTCCGTGCAGACACAGACAAGCCATCACGTTATGCAGGAAACTGGAGAGTGCCAGTTATACAGAATCTGCTTCATCATTCTGGTGGGTGGTGGTGTGATCTAGAAAGGGCCTCCAGCCTAACTTTGAGATTTGAGGTAAAACCCAGAAAGCAAACATACCTTAGACTAGAGACTATATGACCTGACCCCATCCCTACACTGGAATGTTAATCCACTTCTGAGAGAGCTTATTAAAGTGAAGCGTCCACTTACCTATTAAGTAAGAACTAGAGAACACATGGATATGGTTAATGCTGCTAACATGTCTTCATTAAATTACCCAGAAATAAGTGCAAGAATTGCCATAGGAAAGCAGACATGATTGCATGTCTTGACCTGCATTTCTAGTACCTCAGCTTTTCTAATAGGAAAGTAAATGCCCAACAGAGGTTTTGTTTATCCTATTTGCTTACTTATTAACTAAGAAACTAAACAAACAACCTTACATATTTTTGTTCTTGATTTCATCTCTTGCCATTGTGTACTACAGGAATGCTCTGTTCAACTTTCAAATCACTGCCAATACATCAAGGAATTTTTTAAATAAAAGGAAGGATGTTCCTATTCACATGAATCATCTCTTTGTCTTGTCTTCAGGCATTTAAAGGTTGAGCCCAAATTCAATACATGTATCTTAAAAATCTACAGAGGCAGTAATTCAAATAGAGATCTTGAAAAGTTTTCCACAGGCTTTATAATGGACCCTGAGCATCCTCTACCATGGAATCAAGAACTACACAACCTGTATTTACTTAGACAGAATTCCCAAAAGCAAATTCAGGCAATGGAAGTCTTGAAATCTGAAATATTCCAGGTGTTGGCCTAAATGGCTAGAAAGCCTCATGGCTTTTCAATCAGCTTACTGCACATTAAGACTGGATTTCATCATTAAACTCTGTGACTGCCCTTTCAAGCAATTAGACAACTTCACATTTTTATAGCAAGAGCTGTGATTCTTGTCATCCTACCATCAAATACATGCTCAAGTTTTATACCATGAGTTATGTACCACAGCCTCACTTTCACTCTGGTGAGAGATCATGTTTCAATGAAAGGATAACACACGGAAGTGTCAAAGCAAGTGGCACTTCCAGGCTTACAAATTTTCACTTGTATTTCAGTCACTGCTGAAAAGGATCTTGAAAATGCTCAGCTTGTTCAGATTCTACACAGACTGCTCTCAGATGACAGGAGTGCTCCAGAAATAAAATATAACTCCATGGTGCTGATCTGTGCTCTTATAGGATCTGGTGAGTATTCAGGAGAGGTTGCTTCCCAAGCTTTATGTATGCAATACAGTTCTTTCCTACAGCTGAACACAGAGCATGTGCAAACACACCGTGACTGGTTCTCTGTACACAATGGGTATAGACACAAAGGTTCAGTTTACTGTGACTCTGTAGGGTCTATCTGTAGTGTCAAGGATGAAGCTGTTAAGTCAGTTTTGGATATTAACTGCAGAAACTTGACGCTGGCTTCTGCAGGATGCAGCTAGCTCAAACTTTGACAGGAAAGAAACGAAAAGCATTTAAAACTGTACAATATCAAGTTGTCTTTGCAAATATGCAGATCACAAGAACTTCATTTTCATTTCTAGCTGCAAGTTCCCTGTAATTGATGTGTGATAGTGCTTCAGGAAGGATCCTTACATTTATGCCACTGGGAAGACTCCTTCCCTCAACAGCCCTTGCATGCTCAGCCTAGCAGGCACAACGTGCACTAACACACATCAGTGCTGGATACTGTAAACTCTCATCTCTGAGCTTGCCCCCTGGTGAAGGTCAGACTGTATACAGGCTGTTGGAGCAGGCTGTGGTTTGATATTGCACCACTATTTTGATATTTGATACTTGCCCACCTGTGTGTGAGCAAACAAACAAAAACCACACAACAAAAAAGAGCAAGGTGTCATGAGGAAATTACATTCAAGGCTTCAAGAAGTTGCTACATTTCTTTCATTCAGTTCTTTAAGAAAGATTGAATCTGTGGAGGGAGAACAAATTTCATTTTGTAATAGTTTAGACATTTACAGACAACTA
Organism: Cyanoderma ruficeps; assembly: GCA_008694505.1. Lineage (NCBI taxonomy): Eukaryota > Metazoa > Chordata > Aves > Passeriformes > Timaliidae > Cyanoderma > Cyanoderma ruficeps. Next base: position 482,095 of record VZDJ01000173.1, read on the forward strand.
AGATGACAAAGAACTGGAATAATTAAAAAAAGGTGGAATGTCAGAGCCTGTCTGCACAATTTGCCAAGTGTGAAACATATGAAGGTTCTCTAGAGATTAGTTTACAGCAATTCAATTAATAGATTAAAAGTTACCACAGTTAAATGTGTGCTGTCTCTAAAAAAAAGAGGATTTTTTACTTAAACTACTTAAACAGAGTTCACTATGCCTACTGCAAGTGTAATTTTGGAGACCTGTACACCCATGCAAGTGAATATTGTATTCCTGCCATCTTATACAAACACTCAGAGAGGATACACATCTCAATGTGCAAAGATTGTGCTCCAAATTTGCTAACAAGCCTCACCTCTTAGTCAGCACTCACTTTAATGTTAGGACACGTAAAATTAGTTGTTACTCACAACCTTCATGAGCCATTTCATGCTTGGGACTATCCGTGCATTTTAGAGCAGAAGCCTTTTGCTAAAGGTTCACAGTCAGCCTCACTGTCTTGATCTTTATTTCCATTGCCTCCAACTAAAATAATCATCTTCAGAAAATCTTCCTGACAGTTGCATATTCCCTTCCTGAATCTTGTCACCTGCAAGACTGACAGAGTTATTTAAAGTCAAATACCTGTCTCTTGTCCACCAGAGTACAGACCAGTCTTATATTAGAGGGGTATTCTAGGCTTATCTGAGTGGCAGAGTTCAGTCTGCCACCATACTGTAAGCTGTGCCTAGGCATAAGGCTCCTCCTTACCCTGCTCCCAGAGAATGGACAGCAGCATGTCAATGCTTTATGCAACTGTGAAGTTAAGGCCTGGCATTTTGACCCAGTGTTCTGCCCTGCTTCCTGATGGGACAGACTTGTGTAAAATCAGTAAGGACACAAGAATAACAACTGAGCAACCCTGGTATTAACTTTTAAGTTGGCGGGAGGTTACTATTTTAACCAAGGAGAGGAGGATCAGGGAGCTGATTGCTCTTTACATGTTCTTTACACAGGAAAATACTAAAGTACACCTCTTACAGCTCTGTTGCCTCTAAACTGTTTTCATTACCATCCCCACATTGTGAGCCACGTTTCCTTATTATACAGACCTGTATAGTTATTTTTAAAGTAACTGACCCCAGTAGAGTTCAATAAAGACTAGAAGCAGTTCCAATGGTTTAATTAATGGTTTTGTTTAATTCTCCAGTGACTGCTGTTGTTACTATGCTTTATTATGGGGTATCTGGCATCACAGTTAACTTGATGTTGCCAACATCTGTGTTCGCAGAATGAGTCAAGTTGGAAGGGACCACAATGGTCCAACCTCCCTGCTCATGCAGAGCTATCCTAGAGCACATGGCACAGGATTGCATCCAGAAAGTTCCAGTGAAGGAGACTCCAGAACCTCCCTGGGCAATCTGTTGCAGTGCTCGGTCACCTGCACAGTAAAGCAGTTCTTCCTCATGTTCAGGTGGAACTTCCTGTGCATTGGTTTCTGCCCATTGCTTCGTGTCCTATTGCCTGGCATCACTGAGCAGGGCCTGGTTCTGTCCTCTTCACACCCTCCCTTGAGATACTCACAGACATTGATGAAGTTTCCTTCTCTGTCATCTCTTCTCAAGGCTGAACAGGCCCAGCTCCCTCAGCCTTTCTTTCTGAAAGATGTTCCAGCCCCTTAATCATCTTTGCTGCCCTCCACTGGATGCACTCCAGGAGCTCCATGTCTCTCTTGTACTGAGGAGCCCAGAACTAGACAAAAGCACTCCAGATGTTGCTTTATCAGGACTGAGTAGAGCGCCCCTTGGCCTGCTGTCCATGTTCTTCCTAATGCACCCCAGGATACCAATGGCCTTCCTGGCTACAAGGACACACTGCTGGCTCATGGACAGCTTTTCGTCTACCAGGAGGCCCAGGTCATTCTCCACAGAGCTGCTTTCCCCAGATCAGCCCCCAGCCTGTGCTGGTGCCTGGGGTTACTTTTCCCCAGGTGAAGAACTCTGCATTTGCCGTTGTTGAACTTCAGATGATGTTAAGCAGTAGATACCTATTTTTATGTGATTCTTTTCATCCAGAAGTTCCTCTTGCAACTGACTGAATGGCTAGGGAAAGAAAAATGAGGACAATGGAAAATGGAAGAATCATCCAAAGCAGAGCATTCTTAGCTAGCACAGTCTTCTGTAGGCAAGAGTCTCCATGAAACTGGATGTTAACAGCCATGGTAAAAGCACAGTGAAAGGCCTGGAGAAAGCAGGAAGTGCATACATCGCATAAACACCCCAACAGCTTCACTGACATCAGTTTGTACAAACACGTTCTCAGGTGCACAGCAGCAAGAGAGGTTCCAGCTCTTACATGGTAGGGGTTAACTGCATGAGAACTAAAAACATGTGAACAACAAAGTAGGTATGGATGGGAGCAAATGCCAAAGCTTGCTTTAAAAAAAAAATAAAATAGTAGCACAGCCTAAAGCATAGCTGTCTGAAACAGATGGTTGGGTTTTCTCCTGAGAAATTCAGAGATTAGGCCCCCAGCAATATATGGAAAGCAAAATTATATGTATTTGTTGCTGAGTGGGATTTCACTAGAGAGGCATGAAACAAAACCAACCATTTTAGATCAAAATTGTGATATGTTCAGAGTACAGGGCTTTGAGAAAACTCATCAAATTTCTTACAAAATTGCTTAATTTTGTAAGTTGCTCCCAACCTCAGTTAATAGAAAAAGTAAGCAACACACAATCCAGGATCAGAATGATCAGTGTCTCCTGGTTTGTGTAGAACATAAACACTGCATCCATATGCACAGAACTGGGCAATGCTCTGTGTGTTGTGTTTGCATTAACTTCAAAGCTGAGCTGTAAAGGGACAGCAGTGACCAGGTGGTGACACATCCATTAAGGACCCATCTCACACTCCCACACAACCAGTAAGAGTTGACACACACAAATGATGCAGTGAGCCTGTCATGGCCAGCTCACTTGGTCAGGCTAGCTTAAGAATATCCACCTGGATTGCCTTCCAAAACAGATGCAGAGGAAGTATTTTTAGTAAAAACATTTTTTTGGTTTATTCTTTAACTGCTATGCAGCAAGTTCGTCATTCATCATTACCTGAAATCCATGGAGTTTGTGTGTGCTGGAGGCCCTGAAATTGTCTCTCCATCCTCAAAGGCAATTCAAAAAAGTAAATAACGAGGTTATGCATACTCACAGCTGCGTGCTTGCGTGTAGAGTTTAGTAGAAAAGTTTCTCAGTTTTCTTCTGCCTGTCTCATACAAAGCACTCTTTCTTTTAATATTTCCTTTTCCAGAACCTCTTCAAAAGGAAGTGCAGAGCATGGCGTTTCTAGAAGTCATATCAAAGCTCCGGAGCCATGAGAACAAAACTGTTGCCCAGCAGGCCTCGCTAACAGAGCAGAGACTTGCTGTAGAAAGCTGAGGAAGGTCTTGTTTCCAGTGCATCCCATCACAGATTTCACCTCTGTCCTCCGTCCTGCTGCCGCTCCTGCTATGTTTTCCACTGTATCACTTGTGCATGCGTGTAACATTCCCACACAAATTGATGAACTGCTGTAGGTACCCATCCAAAAAGGTTTCTACAAATTCATAGGTGGTGTTAACATGAACCTGTCTCCACCCGTAACTGTTCTACTTGTATTCTTGTTGCTTGGGCCACATAGTAGAATGTGCATGTTGTAGTCCTATGATGATGTAGAAGTGGTACTACACAACTGACTCTTTCCTCATGCCCCCTAACTGCATAAAAATGTACTACTAAATTAGGGACAATACAAGACGCAGCAAGTCCAGACTAGTGTGCTGACTATAGGATTAAGAAGTAAATCTAGCTCAATTTTTGGTGCTTTGGAGATTCAGGTTTGAATGCAATGTACTGCTGCTCATTCACTGGTCTTGCCTATTAATGTCGAACTCGTGGTACCTAGAGGTAACAAATAAAAATTTCAGTGCTCTCACTTTACCCTGTGGTTTGTCCTTTTTTTCTAATCCCACGCAGAAGCCGCGACTGCACCACCATGCACTGGTGAGTTCTTTTTGTTCCTGGCTCTGGCTCGATGCAATCACTGCCTTTTAGCTGAGCAGATACAAAGGAAGCTATTCCAACCTCTTTCACTGTGCTCACACAGTGGCACTGTGTGGCGTAACAATCATGTATTTTAGCAGCAATGCATGACACAATCCTTATCCTATAAAGCCATGTGCGTATGAGTGCTCCTGGGCTTGCCTGGGATTGCTTCTTTGTTTACAGGGGTTTTTTATAGATGGATTTTTAAAGGAATATCTTGCAGCAGCCGTTAAACAGACACCCATCAAGTAATAAATGGAAGATGCAAGAGACTTCCTTTTTCTCCTTTCCTAGGTAAGGGAGATGGAAAATTGCCAGTCTGAGCATCTTATCTCACAACTGCTCTTTTGTAGGTCTATAACATGCCAGTGAGCAAACCAGCAGACAGCACTTTGGCAAAACAAGGAGCCAGTTGGGATAGCAGTTTCCAGCAAGCCAGCAGATGTTATTCTGGACTGTGTGATACCATTGCCTAGCTTGATCAAGCCCACCATGCATGAAGGTCATAAGATCTATAACATTTGAAAGTGAATTCAGCATTGCCAGAGCTGAAGTGCCAGCCTCAGAAGCTTCAAGTTCCTTTTCTTACCAGCAGAGGCAGCAAACCCCAAGTCCAAGCACCTGTAAGATCCTATGGCAGGTAATTGCAAACCACTGCTTGTGACCTTCACAAATTCACTCCCCAGCTCCATGAGACCACTGCCTATCCCTCAGACACTGCGATGGGAAGATGCCAGTCATGAGGGTAAAGGATTGTTTACACAAGCTGGGCATGAAAAGAAACTTGCCTTCAATAGTCAGCTTAAGCTCTTAGATTGTACCAAAACACAGCAGATGCTACAGGAGGTTTTACCCTGCAGAGATTCCACATCCATTTAATCCAGTGCCAGAAACATGCAGAAAAAGACTCCAATACCAAACAGCACAACAGAAAAA
>VZDJ01000173.1:487101-631141 GCA_008694505.1 Cyanoderma ruficeps
CACCAAAAACCAAGACAACAAAACACACATTCAAAAAGGCATTTGCTAATACTAGTGCAATAAAGCCACTGACAGAGTGCAGAGCTGTCAACACAGACCAGGAACTCATGACATCAGGCATCAAATAACACAGGACCTCTGCACTGCTGCTGAACATAGCCAGCATATTTACAATCACAGCTCACAGGCCCTCACAAGGCCAAGTTTCCTCAGGCACAGAAACTCTATTGACTTAAACAGAACCCAAAATAAGATTTGAAAGGCCAATTATCAACAATCTGCCTGGTTCCAGAAAGAGACTATTCCTTTTGATATTGGTATAAACTGCAAGTGCTCGCACAAACTGGTTGTGATGTTGACAGAATTTCCATTTGGTTGTCTAACTGGAGCTGTGGTTAAGCATTAGCTCTATTCTCATCACCAAATGTTTATCAGGAATACCACTGTCACAGCAAGCATAACACAGGCCAATGGTGATACACTACTTTCAGACGGTCTCCCTGGATGGAATATCAAATTACATTCCCAGATAAAATCTGTGCTGAGCCTAGGAAGGAAAGCCCACATAAGGGCAAAGACAGGCATATGTCACAGTAGAAGGATGTAATTGAAGAGACTATCTAACCACACAAATGCTGTGCTGACCTGAGGCATGCTGCAGCCTGCAGGTCACTTCTTTGTAGTTGGTAAATCATTTATCCTCTGAGCACCATTAAAAACAAATGGGATTTAAGGATCTTACTATCACATGCATTTCACTACTCACTGGACTGAAGTGAAGTGAAACCGCTGATGGTAATTTCAATTAGATGTTTACTAGCTAGATTACATGTAAGTAAAGCTTGACATCTGCTGCTCAGACTGTTTCTATGGTGGCAATGCCAGACATGGGGGCATTATCTTTGTCTTAGTGCCACCACAGCCAAGCCAGAACGATCCCTATGGCCACACCACAGGGCAGGCAGCACTTCTCTTGAGTGTCACGCTCATCGGCATCTGTACAGACTTTGCAAGTGCAAGCATTTCACTGTCAGGAAGGTGAACACATCCACCTCTTTCTACATTTCAGTGTCCTTATTACAAGGAGAAGCTTCACTGTAGGTAAGGCACAAACCCCAACATTACTGGCCTTGCATCCAGAGCACTCATTGGAAAAGGTCATTTGTTTCAAAATGGTAACTAGCCTCAACTTCAAGAATCAGTGCACAAGTCTGTTAAGCGTTTGACAGATGGTAGGTAGCCACTCCCAGTCTCCCTCTCCATCATGGAAACACCAAGTCTGTCACATTTATTAGGCAATGCTGTTGGCTCTTCTTTTTTGTAAACTTTTGGTCATTCCTGTGTTTGTGTGTCATCCGTCCCCAGTTTAGATGCTTATTTTGCCAAATCATTTCCATACCTACAGATAAATGTCCTACGCATGAAGTACGCAAAAGGCTTTAGACTTCAATCTGAGTACAGACATCCTTTTAAACTGATCACAGTGCCACTTTGTGTACAAAACCTAGAAGTTTTGAAATACTTCTAAAAAGAAGTCTGCTTCCTCCTCTATCCAAAGTAGCACAAGATATCATTACCCATTTTTACCTGCACAATAATGTAAGCCACTTCTCAATATTTCTGTTTAAGGACATGTTGCACTTATTTAAACTTTTGAAAAGCAAGGTGGGAATTTCATTTGTCTAAATCATGTAAAGCTGCAACTTCTGAACACACCAGGGTCACCAGAACAATTCTGGGGAGAGGACAGCCACTGCAGCCTGAGGAACATCAGCAACCTGTTGGAAAGAAGCAGAGCATGTTCATTAGGCAGAGACTTCAACAACAGCTGACAGCAAATAAGGGATCTCTTCATGTGGGGACATGCTCTTCATGTCTTAGCTTATTATTCACCTAAGGGCAGCCACTGGTGGCACAAGCATGTTTTGTGATTTAATCAGAACACAGTATTCTACAACACATAAGAGAGATGGGGATTTATCTCCCCTGTTGGTTAGGAGGAAAGGAGGTAGGGATCTTTTCCTGGAGGAACTTTGCATGAAAGTATCTTTCTCTTGTTAATAGTAAGTGCTACATCAAGAGTACATACACATTCACAACATATTTCACACAATTTTATTTATAAAATTGTAATTATCTAACAAATTGCATATAAAATGATTTACTTCAAGTAAATACAGAATACTGCACAACTATTAAAACTATTGTATTGTCCATCATAAGTGTATTAAAACATTCCTAAAAAATGCCTCTATTAAAAAACAAAAACCCAAGAACACAAGTAGCATGACCAAGACCATTTCAATAGCTTAAAATGAATTACCAGGAAGTTGCATTAACTTCCCAAGTAGACTCCAGTTACATCCATTGAGATCAGCATGTGATACAATACCACAGTCTAATGCTAAAGATGACAAGTAATACATTATGCACCTGATCTATGCTTTTCTCCTAGACTGAAGGGAACCAGTCTGAAATCAGAAAACTAAAGCTCAAGTCAAACTCTACTGGGCATGCAGTTCTGTTATAGCAATACTTTCAATTGGTAAGTGTAGTTGGCTTTTACAATCAATTTTACAACTGATAAAAAAGGAACACAAGAGAATACATTCGTATAAAAAGGAATGATACACAAAGGGTAAATATTGACACCTTGCTGTACACCTTCAGATGAACCAGAGAGAAAGATTCAGCTGGAACTAATCTGGAATATACATAACAGGAACAGCTCTGAGTCACAAACCCACATTCCAATCTCCCCAGAGCTCAAGGTCCATCTCTACTATGTACACAGCGTGAACATGAACACACATACAGATGGAGCTTTTTATTAACACACTTATATTGCCAAAACACAAAAGACAGCTAGCAGTGCTGCCTCGTGCACACTAGTAGTACAACACTTCTTCATATACTGCATGTTAAGGGAGACAAATTTTTTTATTTCTTTTTCAAAGGGGCAAAATTTGGTAGCTAATGGATCAGGGTAGTAGTATTATTTCATTTGTTTTAGACAGTTTCATCACCTGTTACAGGTATCTGAAAAAGATTCAGAGAAAAAACAAAAATGGGAGGAACATTCAGCAGTGCTTGATGCCTTTTGAGGTCTAATCTCTTTCCTAGGTATTTGCAGAACTGCTATTTCAACGCACCCAAAAGACATACACAGCAAGAAGGGAAACAAAATCAAAAATTCAGACAATAGTTTCTCTTATAACCAACCATATTAATCAAGACCAATTTTAACAAGGGCATCTCTAAAGTAGTAAAAACACAGACTGACGTCCAGGACAGTTCTTATAGCACCATGTTTAGTCCTGCCACAAGTGATGGCAACCCCCCATAGCTGGTAGGAGGTGCTGCCACCGACTCTCCACTTTGGATCTAATGCCATTCTAACGCCAAGCAGTAAAGGGAAAAGGCAAGGGAGGCCCTGCCGCTAACCAGGGCCCGAAGGGCTGGCCAGGGCTTCACTTTGCTCAGGTGCAGCCACCCACCCACTGAGCAGAACTCAAGCACATGCAGCTGAGGCACTCCTGCTGCTCCATCGGGGCAAGGGACAGCCCCGACAACCACTCAGAACTCATCAGCAAATTCTCCTGGCGGACACCTTTCCTCTCCATAATAAACACTTTCAGGGTGAAAAGCAGTCATGTGCAAGAATCATTTAATCTGCATGCTACTATTTACATTTCAAACACTATTTACACACCAGAACTACAATGAGCATCTCTCTCAAAGGGGAGAGAAGAAGGCTTTCGGGACAGAGTACACTTGAGCAAACACCCCCACAGCTTCAAACTCTAAGGGGCACAATCAAAACTATGGATTTTAAGCAAAGAGATCCTACTGCTACCAAAACAGACCCAAAGAGATGAATCAAACATTTGTCCATTAGGCTATTAATCAAAAAAAAAGCCCCAAAACCTAAGAACAGAAAGGCCTGTGAATAGAGGGTGTTCAAAAAGCAGAGCAGCAAGGACTGTGATGCCCTCTGGCAGGGCTCAATGGGATATATGGAAATAGCTTTAAAGCCAGTCCTGCTGCTGAGCTACCAGAGTCCCTCGTTAGCAATGCCACTACTCCACAGGAATCACCCAGCAAACAGAGCTATTTCCCACTCTGTAAGCCTGACAACAAATTTCTGAACAACTACTGCACATTAAAGGTAATTAGACTGATCTCTGAACTCACATCTATCCCACCACCACACCAGGCAGACCAGAAATTGCCATGGAGTCCTGGCTCCTACCACGTCTTATTGCTTTAGACACTGAGCCCATGTAGCCAGCAGTTGTGCTTTAGATGCAACTCATGTGAACTTTTCAAAGTTTCCTGGAAGAAAGTTTTTGGCAGGCTCTGACAATAATACATTGATTTCCAAGGCCTCCCACAAGTTTTCCAAACTAGACATGTAAGCTGCTGAGGAGCTGTTGATGGAACATTTCTAGGACACCTTACCTGACCAGTAGACAAAAAAATGTGGGATTTAAATGCATAACATAGACAGCTAATACTAAACATTCAATGCACATCCATCAAACAATGCAAGAATGAGTAAATATAAGTATCTCTTGAGAACGAGGAAGGGAGAAGGATCAACACCTGCAGCAATAAAGACGAGCTCTAGAAAAGTAAGTTATTTAGTGGTCAGTCATTCTGGGATTCAGAAGTGTTGCACATTTGTGTGTAGATGTGTAAGTTGTGAGAACAAGAATTGCTCAGCTTGGAGCATTTACCCTCCTATCAGTCTGACACTGCCAACAGCACAGCCAGCAGACTGGAACTCAGAGAACAGTGTGACAAGACAGAAGGCCAATACAGTACAACTGCAGAGATTCAAGTAGAAGAATGAAGCTATCTTCAGAAGCTCAGAGCAGCAACAGCAGTATTCAAGATCAGTGGCAACAAGGAATATTTCTGTAATTAGACTTTTTGTTTTCCCTCCAAACCAAAGCCCAGGATCATAATCAAGGCTTTTTGGTGGAGGGGTTATTTCGTCAATCCCACTTCCCTGATTCCTCCCTGCACCATTTTGTCTCAGTGCAGCAACCCTGGTGCTGATCTGTCTGTCCTGCCACTATCAGGCAAAATGGTATGTCCCTCTGGGAGAAAACAACCAACCAGTAACTCCTCAAGTAGAGGAGTGGCTAAGAAAAACGTAACGCTGTGCTGAGGTGGTACCAACTTTATTAAAGACAATGAATTATAATTGTTTCAAAAGGCTTTAAAAAATACTCTGAGTCATGGCTGGCCTTTAATAGCAGATACCAAGGGATATGGAGGCTGCCTGATTCAGAGCCAGTCAGTGGGAGCTAACCAGAAGAGGATGAGGTAATGCTCAAAGATGGGAGGAAAACAGGCCTGTCTGAGGCATCTGTGAAGCAGCAGCGTGCCCATCACCAGCCTTCAGAGGAGAGAAAAACCATGGCCAACTAAAGCACTGAAAGGCAAAATGTGCAAGGGTACATATATTCATTTGTTTAAGAGTTATAGGACCAGAAAGGGCCTTAACAAGTCATCAGATCAGCCTTCTATCTATCCCCCAGAACAGGGAAGCTTTGAAAGCAATGTGTTCTGCTCTTCTACTCCATATGCCTCCTGTTTTAGGAAACTCAACTCAAAAAGATGTTACGTTCTTACAAAGAGGTGCTACACACCCTTTGCCACTGTCTGACCAAAGCAGGACCACAGCTTTCAGGACCGGTATGGAGACCATTGAGAAGGGTCATAAATTTATACAAAGTGCAATCAACTACCCAAGCCATGGTCAGGGCTTTAAGTTCACTATTATTAGTGAAGAAGAACAAATCAAAAGCGCTAGGCTGGATGGAGTCTGATCTAAGTCTTCTTCCACTATTTGTGCTTTTCTCCACATTCTGCTTTCTTGTGTCCAATTCAAAAGGGCCTGTCTTAGCTGATCCTAATAAATGCTCCTATTTTAAGACTTTTATTCTGTTACTGCAAGAAAGTTCTTTGTCGCCTTCAGAGTAAGAAAGGGAGACACATCTCCATAGCATGGACTCGTTCACTGAAGGTAAGCAAAAACTCTGGCAAAAACTGTTCTCTCCAACTTCCAAGAGAATGGGATATGATCTTTCCATAATCACATGCATTTATCAATAAATAAGTTTGGATTAGACTGTATTAAAACATATGCACATATTTAAAGCACTGGAGTGTCACAGATTCTTATTCCACAGTTCATGCAAGTAAAAAGAATTAAAGAAAAGAAAAATAAAAAAGAAAGACCAAAGCCCCAACTAGGAACAGACCAAAGAAACAAGCTTCACATGAGTATGTCAAAGTATTAGTATTAGTGAGATCCCTAAATACATTAGGTTACACTAAATTTCAGAGAAACAAAAGATTTTGCCATATTAGATACATATGTTTTGATTTTAAGTTAATATATAATTCAATTGAATATTATTCTTCACTTGGACTCAACATCCACACTGCTTTCATACATTTATACAGTTATATCCCATCCTTGCCTTAAGAGACTGATATCCAAAGGTATGGCAGCAACCCTTGTTTGTCAAAAATAAAACTTCTTTCTCTTCATACAAGGGTGGAGAAGGAAGAAAGATCTTGACAAAATAAAGCAATTCTCCCTTCTGCTGATTCCAATCTCAAAGTACTACAGGGAGATATTTGGAAGCTTGCATAAAAAAAATTTCCCTTGTTTTAAAAACAATTTCTTTTACTGTACAATAGATGCATAGAAAGTTGCTTCCTGCTTCATGGGTTTAGGCCTGTAGCTATGTTTAGCTGTGAAAACAAGAAGATTGTTCCTTTACAGAGTGGTGAGGAGATAGACCATCTCAGGAATATTTGGCAGCTATCAAAGAGCTCATGACATAAAGAATAAACAGCATATCCACAGACTACAACAATGCAACTCTGTCTCACTGAATACACCAATTTAAAAAAGTGTCCACTTGTCACTCGAAATCAAGAATACAGTAGAGATTCACGGCTCAACAGCTTTCAAAGTGGTGGTTTAAAAGAAAAAAAATTGTCAGTGAGCAGCAGATTTTCAATAGCCCACTCTTCTCTCCCCCACCCCAAAGAAACACAAGTTCACTGCAATATCAGGAACTCAGACTTGAGACTACTTGGGAGAGAAGGCTTCCCTGTCACCCATGTCCATACAGCTTGGTGTCGGAGTGACACACTGGAGGTTTCAGAGGTTTCGGTTGTCCAGTGTCTTGTTGTGGTTACTTCAGCAGTTTTACCAGCTGGCTCTGACAGCCTCAATGTCACTAACCAAATTCTGGGCTAAGCATATCCCAAATATCTGGAAGAGACAACAGTTTATTCATTTGGAGCATTGGACAACTCCTTTCACACAGGCAAACTCCTTAGGTTATACAGAACTTAGATATGAAAGAAACAACAGAGATAGAAATTAAATTAACAGTAAGTGTTGGAAGAAGTAAGAAAATTGCAGAATTCCTGTAACCCCAGTATTTTTATGGTGGCACTGGGTTCCAGTTAATTAACTGCCCTAGTCTTGTTTCAAAGCAACCCTAAAGGCTCTCTGCTGTTCATTTAAGCACCACTGGAAACTGTAGGTCTGTACAAGCTTGAAAGTCTCTACACAAGCTTTATCTAGCAGAGTGTTAGTTTCAACCTGCTGAGAGTTAAAAAGAAAAAAATGCATCCCTGTAAATAAAATTAAATATTGCTTAACACAAAGAAAGCCTCATACATTTAATTCCCATTGCTAAAACCCACAAACAGGCAACTGGCACTGCATTTCCCATTCTCATAGACAGTTTCCCCCATCATGTATTCACTTTATTGTTCATCTGTGCAACTCATTCCAGGGAACATGTTTACCTGTAGTAATGCTATCCCAATGAATATACCAGCAACTATGGTAAGGTTGTCCTGCAACCATTTCTCAAACTGAGGGACACAGCCTTTAGTGTAGATAACAATCTGCTGATCAACTTCCTGCCAAGGAGAAGAGGGAAGAAAACAGAGATAATTACATTCAACTACACCATAAGTAGAATAATCTCCTCTTGCAATAGGGATTCAGATCCTTAACATACCACATAAAGAAGGGAAAAAAAAAGAAAAAGGCTTACTGGTTTTTGCCTTGCATCGTAGCCACACTGAGTATTAATAACATCTTCCTAGAGGAGAGAAAGAAGAGAGGCCATCAGTAAAATGTCACCCAAACACCTTCTCCCAACTCCCTGGAGTTGGTCCTGTATGTAATAAGACAATCACCCAAACTTTGGTTAGCATATTGCTTTAATAAAAAAAAAAACACCTTTCTCCCTCACTCTGCACTATTAATTATTTGCGGCAAGCGAGAGCACACAGTCAAAAAACTTTTTTCTCTCTCAAGTCAGCAAGCTGGGAAAACCAGCTCTCCACCTGGGTGAACTCCATGTTCCAGATACAAGCATTTAGTAAAGGGACTAGGGAACATCTATGGTAAGTGAAAGAACCTTCTGCTGAAAAGGTTTTGTCTGTGCTAAAAAAATATGCCAAGAGTACTGTTGTCATTTTCAGGGTTCAGTCTGTGCAGAATGAAGAGGTGACAAGGGGCAGTTCTGTTGCAGAAGCTGCAAGTTGTTTCTGAGAATATCTCTAGAAATATGTATAATTCCTTTCCAAAAACTTGAAAGACAAAAGAACAGATGGGGTAATGTGTTCTTACTGCCTGTTCTTATAGGAGCTTGATACCAATGAGAAAGGAGGGTTTTTTCCCTACTCCCTTTCCTTTAGCACTCCCAAAGCACAGGTAATAAAATAGGTTCTGGCTGACTTTNCAACCAGCTTCTACAATGACAGTGCCTTATCAGGAGAGCAGCAGAGCAGCAGCAACTGGATGCCAGGAGCAACAACTGCATTGCATTATTAGCAAGGCAGGAAGCACCTGAGGTGCCTTTTGGCAACTTGCCTAACTTCAGTCTGTGCTAGACTAATACATTCAAGGAAGCATAAGTCGTTCCAGGTGGAGAAAAAGCCACAGCTGAATTGCTAGATAATATAAGCACTCAAAGCCAGCTTCTTTCAAGCTATATAAAGTCAAATGTATACAGTGCTGGGCACATAACAGTTGCCATGCACACACCCATCCCTGTTCCAAGCCTTTCACTATTAGTGAACTGATTCCCTACACTTCATTTTCCACTTCTTTATCATATCCATATTAGCAATGCACAGCTCCAACATCTTCCACTTGATAATCCAGAACCATAAATATTTTAAAAGACATGAAAATTCACCAAAAAGCTGCTCCCACAAACAATTTCTGACCTTTCAAGTCTGGTTTCAGGTGACTTTAGGACAGCCAGTAATTTTAAAGGTAAAAAAAAAGAGTATGTAAAGAGACCCATACCCAAGTCAAGATTCTAATGCAAACATGTCAGCTCCTCAGGGCACAGACTGTCATTCATTGCTGTACCTGGCACGAACTGGGTCAAACCGGCTGCAGCCTCAGGACACTGCATTAAATAATGAATCATACCTCCTTCAAAGTGTCTGATCTTAAGGGTTCCTGTTCTGATGAATTTCAGTTGAAAGCTCACATCCTTCAACTCATTAGGTGCTTCTCCTTTTTATACTTGCTAAAATTAATATGTATGTTCAGCCAAGCCCTCTCTTTCTAATAAAAGCCACAAACAATGAAGACTTTAGTTATCTAATAAGTTTTGCTGACTGCAGAAAAGTTAGTGGCTAAGCTGAGCTGCAAGAATAAAAAAAATACAGGTTGGTGAGAATAATAATAATTAGGCTAAATTTCCAGAAATGAAGAAGGAAAATCTTGAAGCGTTATTTATGATTGGAACAGCAGACCCATCCTACCCTCTAGAGTGTCACTTACAGCAGGGTCTTTAGTACAGCAAGAGAAGGGCACACCACAGCGCTCTCGACTCGCGTTGGAATCTGTACAGTTGAAGTAAATATTAAGGTTCCAGTCATCGGCTCCAAAAGCCCCACAGCACTGCCACTAGAACAAAAAAAGAAGAGCTTCTTAAATTTCAGAACGGAAATCTCAGCATTAGTAACACGCATCATTGCTGCCAGTTTCCCTCTAGCTTTCAAAATAAAATCTGAGACTCCCACTGCTTTCATTGAAACTGGCTTTTTTTGTTTGGTTGGGGATCTTTGTCATTTTTTTTAAATATGACACTCCAAATGTGTAAGCTGTCCCAAAGTTATCATGTGATTAAAGTTACATTCACACCCTGCTATGCTGCTCTCTGGAAAGAAACCCGTGGGTGCGCTGATAAGCCTACACAATACCACGGGGTTGCACAGGCCTACAAACTCAGCCCCGAGCGACAGTAGAGCCGAGAGTACAACATTCTGTCCAGTCTAATGAGCCCTGGACTTTCAAAAAAACAAGCTCCAAGGGCTACACTGACTGGTACAGTTACTCCTCATGCCAGTTTGGGGAACTTTGCCTGGCTGCACATCAGACAATGTGAACACGTTGTTCCCTGAGGACCACACATTGCACAATTAACACCTTTGCTGAATCCTTCAAAGAGTAAATCTGCCAAAGGCAGGGTTAGTTTCCGGCAAAACATGCTGAACACACAAGGAATTGATGTGTTTTGCTGAACATACAAAGAGTGGACTGGAGACCAGTGAAGCACTGATGCTTTACAGCATTTAAGGAGCTAGACCAATCCATCCATGAATTCATCCATGCCAACTTCAAAACAAAACAGTAAGAAACAACCAAACCAACCATGTCTTTAAAAGCACTGGAATAGCCATTCCCTCTTTTTAGATATAGCAGTTCTCTGCAATACCTGACATATTGTCTTCATGCACTATCTCTACTGGTTGAAGTAAATTGCTCTCACAACTCATGCTACCCCTGGCTTATCTGCTAAGTGCTAATCCAGTTAGGAGAGAAAGCCCAGGAAGTCACTGCAAAATTGGACTGTAGCCTTTGGGTCATACAAGTGGACCACTACTTTCAGTTTGTAGTGACTTCTGACCTTCTTACAAAAAATTCAAAACAGTGCAAGGATCCACGTCCTGTTACTTACCATTTTTCCCCCAGGCTTAGGGAAGCAAATCAAGCACCAAAACTATTTTAATTGAAGAACGTACAAAAATTAGTAAATATTAATTCAACCAACACTTAGCCACACAGTGCCAGATTCAAAGACGACTTTGTCAATACAGGCCAGAACTGAGCACTGGAGAGGGAAGGTAGTGGCAGACCTTGTGTGCAAAAGTCAGTGCAAGACTTCTTCACACACACTGGTAAATTACAGAGCTTAACCTGCACAAACAGGTGCACCACTGGTTTCACCCTTCCTTCCCAAGTGCAGATGTGGCACCACTTAGAGATGGACTACAAGAACTCTAGAAGTGGCCCACTTCATTAGGCTAATTCCATTAAGTCTAATTCAGAAGAAATAACATTGTGGTTTCATTTGGACCAACTAAATACCTCTGCCTGCAGTGTGTGGTGTAGCACTTCTAATGCTGCTAAAACTACACCAACATTCATCTTAGGACCAAATGAAGTTAGGAAAGCAGTGATTTCTTAAACAGATGTGATAGCTTCTACAACGAAATATTTTAACTTTGGTGCATTTGAGACACTATCTCTAAGTTCTCAAGAAAAGTCACCCCAACTCTCCATCTTGTTTTACTCAGTCATACATCACTAAAGCCACTTTACACAAGTGCTGTATGTTTGCAGAAGTTCTGTAAAAACAAATATAAATATATGCAAAACTATTATATGCTAGAATATTTCTGTTTCTCCTTGAAGAAACAGAACAGATGGAAAGCAAAAAATAAGAGCAGGTATTTCTTAAAAGTAAGCTTTACAAAAAAAATAAACATAGTCCAACTTACATATTCCTGTGTAAAGTCTATGAGGTTTTGTAAATCAATGTCATCTCGGTATGCTCTGATGTTGTTGTTTATAAAGAAATACAGCTGGTCCTTTATCCAGTCTTTGAAAACAAATGCTAGAACACCAGCAGTGAGCTCCAAGAAGAAAATAATTCCAAGAAATACAGAGAACTATGAAGAAAATAAAAAAGGCTAAGATTGTTTTCCTTTATGAACAAAACTTTTCCAAAGCTCACAATTATATCCAGTGATAAGGCTTTATCTGTTTCAGCACAAGTTCAAGCCATTTTGGCACACAGGAAATTTTAAATTAAAAACACACCATTTTTATTTATTGGAGATGTAGCACAGAAATCTTAATTCTATTCTAACAAATAACAAAAATGCCAACAAATGTCCAAACGTGGACATTTCACTGAGATTTTCAAAGAGATCCAAGAGAATTCACTGTAAATTCAAGACACAGCTAGTCACCACCGCCACATGTAGGGCCCTTGAAAACCCATCTTAAACTTCTACATAGGCATGTACATTTGAGAAGGCATAAACAAGCAATAGTGCCAGTAAAACGTTTTCTATGTGACTTTTGCTTTAGATCCTCTCACTGGCAAAGCTTCGCCTAAGTAGACAAAGCAGAACTTGGTAACAGCAGAAATTAATTAATGACTAAGTCAGAGCGGAATGTCTGAAATGACTCACATCCACATTAAAACTAAATGAGGCTGCTATGATTAATGCAAATGCAATGGATGCCAAAGGCATTACTAATGATCTGCCACTTTCTCTAAGCATTTCCACTGAGTCTACACTGTTTTAAACCACACAGGGGTCCTGGTATACTGGAAGTCCATCCCCCTTTGCAACTGTGCTTTTGAGTTTCATTTTAATATGCTCTCTGTGTGTGTTCAGATACATTTTTAATTTCTCCTGCAGCTGCTGTATGGGAAGCTATTTCTGGTACAGCAGATGGGTTCATTCTAGGCAAGCTAAGAGAAGCAAGGAAGGAAAAAAAAAGTGTTACAAGCTGCTTTATAAATGCCTCGAGAACTGTGACTCTCAATTGCCTCCTCCCCTCATACAACACGTCTGTGGGAGCCAAATGTGTCACTTGGAGGCAGTTATTTCACTGGAAGCTTTTTCATGTATATATTAACAGTTAATGGTTATGAAGACACAACCGTGTCCACAGGCTGTGCCCACCTCTGGGAATGGGAGTGGTGAAGGAAAGAAGCTTCTTTATCATGTATCTTCAATTTATCTAAAAGTGAACATGACACTGCTACCCTCATTTTCTGAAGTCACAGGAGGAAGTGTTTGTGGAAATACAGAACCTGGTTATTTAGCCAAAGAAGTTCTGCATACTGAGGT
Source organism: Cyanoderma ruficeps (assembly GCA_008694505.1). Lineage (NCBI taxonomy): Eukaryota > Metazoa > Chordata > Aves > Passeriformes > Timaliidae > Cyanoderma > Cyanoderma ruficeps. The sequence goes on from VZDJ01000173.1 coordinate 500,326, forward strand.
ACATTTGTATACTGGCAGCTCCTTCCCTAAGCAACAATCCAGCCCAGAGTTCAAGAAAACTTCAATTCTCTTTCTGCATCCTGGACACATCCTGCTCCCCTTCTCCTTCTCAGGCCCCAGCACTGAAAGCCATGAAGCCTTTTCCAATTAGCTGAATGGCACAGACTGAGGATCTTGTAACAGTCCTATCTCCACTGCACCATGAGAGGTACACAGCAGAAGTCACATGGGTCACATTCACTGCTGCATCTACATCCCTCATATTTCATAGGCAGCTTGTTATAGACTCCAAGTTCAGCATGCAGATTCTCACATGAAATTTCTCTCTTTTTGTGTCAAGGAAGCAAAATGTTAGGCTACATCCATATGGAAAGCATGTTATAATTCCTACCACCAATAGTTTTGAGCTTTAAAAAAAGTCAGTAAGCACCAGAGACTGAAGAGCTGTATTGTGGTAAAAACTAAGTGCTTTTCTGGTATTCTGACCCTGGATAACACCTTCCTCTCCGAAATACATTTTAAAAGCTTAACACAGTTAAACAGAACAGACAACAACACGGCATGCTACATAAATGAGGAATGTCACAGTTGAAAAAGCTACTTACAAATTTGAGAAGAAAAGTGTTTTCTCGTAAAGCTCCAATGCATCCTGCAAATCCCAAAATGAACATAACTCCTCCTACCACTAGGAAGAGCCAAACAGGATCAAAGCCTCCCAGGTCAGTGATGGAGGAGATATTGGACAGCACTCCCTGAGAAAGAGACAATGCCAAGGGATAAAAAATATGTTCAGCTTTTTGTTGTAGAAATTCTGCCTGCATTTTTCTTCTTAAAAAGGAAGAAGACCACAGCAAAATAAATGTTCTGCAGTACAGCAAGAAAACAAAATTAAGAAGATCTCTATATCCCGAAAGAGATAAAAAGTGCAACTATGTGCAATATCTCTGAATCAACATGTGAATGAGTAACAAAATGTTCTTGAAGAATTCTCTGTGAGATACCCACAGGACATTCATTTTCTGCTTATGTAGAAAGTAAGTATAGGAAGTAGTCAGACAGAAACTCAGAACAGATATTTGAACAAAACTTAACTCACTCTTATTACCCATGCTGAGATGCATTTGACATATCATTATACATCATCTATGTAAACACACAGTAACATGTTATATAGAAAAAACATTTGACAGCAATAAAACCACTTCGAATTTAGCATTTTTTCTCAGTATTTACAGCAATTGTCAGAAATCAGAAGTGAGCTTCTAGGTTGCAGCATCTTGCAAGAAAAATTTTTTCAACAAATTTTGACAAACCACACATCCAGCCAATTCAACTTCAGGCATCTATGGTGCCAAAACCTCATTCTAGAAATAAAGTATGGCTACTGACTACTTAGTTAGCATGAAAAATTTGAAAATATCTAAGTCTCTTAGTAGGATGAAAGACAATTCAAGAACTTGTCTTGGGGCATGGTTTACACTAATTTAGGGTAGACCGATCATATGTTAAACCACACATACTGTGTTTTAGATATGACAGTCAGCACAGTCTGCTTGTAATGCCATTTTTGCCTTGGAAGCAAAGCTTGGGTTGCAACACCAGTAATCCTGAGGAACTATTTTAATTTTCTGAACACATTTTAGGCAGAGTTTGGCTGATGTTGAACAGATGGGTCGTATCAAGAAGCAAGTACAAAGTTTACCCTGCACAAACTCACTGGAATAGGAACAATTACAGTTTCCTAAGGCTTTTTGGCAGAAAAAAAATGCTGAAGTGTCACTATTTCTTCATTCCCCTCCCCAGTGCTGTAGGTCAATTCAAAGCACACTGTTGTGTTTCCTCACAGAAGCCTGAACCCAGGCTGAGTGCTTTGGACTAACTGCTTCCTCTAACTCCTGCATGATGCTGTGGCTTGAGAAGCAGCAACAGAGCTCTCTACCTCTACAGTGCCTTATCTGCAAAACTCCACGGTTTATCCTTTTTCTTCTTCCTGTTAATACACTTTTGTTTCTTTGAAATAGTCCCAAAACTGCAACAATTTAGAGGGAAGTTACCATAACCTCATATCCAGAAGTTTAAATTAACATTGTTAATGATGACTGCTCACAACTGTGGCTTTTGAGCAAGTAGTAACTGAAGACAGTGCTCAAAGCTTTTAATTCTGCAGACAAGAACAGAGTAAATAAAATATACATGTGAGTTTCACCAATGCACACCTCAATGAGCCTTAGAAAAGGCTGAAACCCAAAGAAAAAACTGACTACAACCCAATTCTAAAGTACAAACAATAATCCAACAGCATGAATAACATTCTCTAAGTATATTCTTTTCCCTCCTACTAGAGAAGAAGGCTATTGCCTGAGAAGGATGAAAAAAAAAATTTTTTAAAAAAATCACATTCATCACTTTCCTCCTACACCATATACAGTACTAGCCTTACTGTCATTCATTAAAAAAGCAAAAAAGAGATGAAATGAACAATGTAACACAACTCAAAGCCAGCACTGCTACTAAAGCAGAGCAGCTGGCCCATCCCATTTTCTGGTACCGTCTCAGTGAAGAGATGATACACACCAAGATGAAATGAACACTCACCTGTCATTAACACTTACATCAACTTGTGCAAAAGTTTTTCCACTACTTTTTCTTTATTGCATATGTCATAGAAAAGAAATTCAAGCCAACTTTCTGGCTAAGAATAACAAGCAATATAAACAGGACCATCCAACAAAAAATCTTTGAAAAAATGAAGGCCTTGGCCCTACACAGGTCAAGAAGCACGAGCTCTGCCTCAAGGGAAAAAACAACTAGTAAAATGATTTATTCGCGAAGTTTTAAAGTCCTTTCCTCTGTGCTTATATAGTTACCATAAGATGATAATAAATTCTTCCCTAAAGAAAGCACTACTACTCTTTTCTTTTAACATTAGCCGATTTTGGAATTAATGGACTGTGGTGTAGTGGAGTGAAAAAAAACTAGTCACTAGAGAAGGGATGTTGCCTTTGTTATTACTTGTATTTACTTAAAAAAATCCAAAAAATATGAAGACTTAAGTCTCTCTTCATAGGACACTTTGTCTTTCTTTAAAAACAAAGTAAACAAACCCAAATAAATCAACAAAAACCTCAAAGCAAATTACTATGCTAAATCAACTTCTTTCCATATGAAAGCAGTAAAATTCAAATGAAAAGAAATCAAAGTAAAATTCAGCTCACATTTGTGGACACTACTGTTAGAGAAGACAGTCATAACACAAAAGCAGTAATAAGAAACACACCACTTTGCATTTTGTCACAGTCACATTTAATTCTATGGCAATAAAATTTATTAAGCCAGTTTTATACTGATTTTCCAATCCTGCCCTTTTTCCCTTCACTTGATTTTCTAGAACTGCCAGGCTCTTAGCAACCTGTAATGGCACATGTTGACTGGCCACTCCTCAGGGCATCTGTGATCCAACACACACTGCATCAATCAGCACAGGCTTTATCTGCCATTGTTTGCTATCTTTGGAAAGCACCTTTATATGCGTCTGTTGCTAGTCCACATATGGCAATCATAAGCCTACCTTGGATAAATCCCAACTAACACATCCTGACAATGCAAAGCACACACTGCTTAATTCTCATTTGTACTCCGTATGCTCTCTGCATATGAACCACAAGTTATCAGTATTCTGGAGAGATCTCAGGATACAGAATCTTCAGAGAGGCTTTGTCAATAAAACAATAGCTAGCAGTGGGAATGAGAAACACAGACAATGCTCTGTGATTACAGCTCAAGATACACAGAGGTAGTCTGATAAAAGATTACTGCTCAGAATACAATTTTCCAGTCTTGTACTCCAGACACTTACAAATAAGCTCTCTGAAGATGCGGCAGTGCAATACTCTGAAGAAAAGCATATTTTGCTTCAAGCAGCAGGGCAACAACTGGGGAATAATATCTCACATTATATTGTTAAGAAGATCTAAATGTACAGTCCTCTAGGCACATACTCTTCCTATCCACTACAAGTTTCTATAATGCCTACTACATCTACTACCGCAATATCAAAAATATTTTGGCTGCAACAGCTACTACTCCTGGGAAAAGTTTGACACAGATGTACAAACATCTGGCAGTGATCAATTCTGTCTTCAACCCATCTTAGGCAAAAGCAGAAGGAAACATTTCCAGAGATGCTTGAGCAGAGGATCAGTAATGTCATGTCCTAACACTGCACCCTCCAAAAATCCTCAGGCTGAGCAATCAGTCATGGTATATATGGTGACTGTCCACTTCCCTCATGCATCAATGCAAGATCTAAACAAACCTTATGTAAATACTTTAAGGTAAGGCTTTCTGCAAATGCAAGGCATTTTTCCTCAGCAACGCTACTGCAGTTTGCCCACTACAACGAGGACTGTTAAACCATTTCGAGTACTTTGGTACTTCAACATCTGAAAGGAGGAGCAATTTTTTCCTCTAGACGAATTCTTGCTTTAAAGTATCCTCAATTTTGAGGTACATGCACACCACTTTCTCAGTGGTTTAGGCATGTGTGTAATCTGTATTTGGCAGAAAATGCTTTGTTTGTACAAAGCTACATACTCAAGTAATTTACTTCTCACTATGGTGTCAATGCAGGGCTCTGCTGTAGTCCCACAAGGAGAGCCAGTAGGACATGTTCCCTGGCTGATCTCCAGCCCATCTATTTGCTCTGTTCCTCCACCCTCCATAACCTGTTGTACATTACAGTCCATGAGTCGCTATTTAATATTTTAATCCAACACAAGCCAAAATTTATTTGGTGTAGTGAAACAACAAAAGCATCATCCATAAGTGAACTAAAATAAGTAACAGTAAAGTTGTGAAAAAAGTTCCTTTATTTGTGAAATGCACTTCCATCATTAGGATACAATGATGCATGGATGGAACAGAAAAGACTGACCCCACATTTCTACCCCACCCCAAATCCAGAAGTCAAATGAAATTGTTAGGACCTGGCTCTTTTCTTCAACACAAGGGTGCATTCCACCCACCAAGAAATGTGAGACCAACCAAGCCAGGTGCAACAAAAACTCCTGCAGAACTGGAGTCTTCTCCTCCTGCTATGGGAACACACGTAGGAAAAAAGCCTCAGAGATGCATGACAGGTCCTCTGTTGTCATGTCATGTTCTCCTCATGGCCAGAGCCCTCCACACTACAAGCAGGATCTCATGTATAGCTCAAGGGAGAACAAGGCAAAGGGAAAATGCTGGTCTTGAACACAGGGGCTCATGAATGCCCCTCCCAATGTTATAGCTGCACAATAGTTTGCCTTTATCCCGTCAATAAAGAATAAGGAAGCAACAGTTACATACAAAAGCAATAAGGGTGCACACCTCAGCCCTTCTCCATCTCGTACTCTTTAAGATCATCAGAACAGCCTGTACTACTTTCCAGAGACAGCCCCCTGACTCCAGCTCCTGCCTTTGGTGCACATCTGCATTAATATTTCAGGTCAGATGCAGCAGTCCTTTTGAAGCGGTGACACACAAGCTGTGCTTCAGTTCACACCAGGAACAGTCTCAGATCACACAGACTGGATTACTTATAAATGAAGATGTGCCCCTGGAACACAACTCATGCTCCAACCACTAGTAAGCATTCAGTCCACAAGATCACACTAAAACTAGGTAGAAAAGAACTCAAATCTTTCAAAACCTGCAGTGTGCAAGCTGGATCTTCAGCACCACTTCCTCTCCTGTTGGTCCCCACAGCCTGCATCTAGCAGTAACAGCCCTCACAGGCTGAGCCCAAAGCCAGACACACACCACAGCTGGAGCAGTGACCCAGTGCTGTCACACACTGATGCCTTCCTGGGTTCCTAAGGGAGTCCCAAGTGCACCAACAAACCAGTGACATTTCCAGATCATCTGTTGCTCAACAGCTGCTGCTGTAACAGGCACAGTAGCAAACTGCAGGACAAGAGAGGATGGATCCAACTGAAAACGCTCCAGGCAGCAGAAATTTCAAAAAGCTGACCCAGTAATGAAAATTCAAGGCCTAATGAGTCAGAGACAGCTTAGGAGAATCATCAGCCTAAGACACAAAGAGGTGATAAAATGAGTGGATATGGAATTTTTCACACAGGATGCACGTAAAGGAAGGGGACTCAACACTACAGGAGGATGGGAGAAATCCTTTTTATTTTCCACTTCCTCCAGGATGGGAAAAAAAAACCAACCAAACTTCTCTGCTGCAATATCTCATTACTGGGAAGAGAAAACAAACAATACCAACCAACCAAAAACAAAAAAATACACCACACCATACACCCAAGAAATGTGGAAGATCAGAAACAGACACATCAATACAAGGTCTTCTGAAACATCCATTTTTGCAAACAGAGGAGGTTTAGCCTTTCCACAGGCTTGTCCCAGGATTTAGTATCACTGGCAAACAGTAACATCTGGGGGGTGATGGCAAATAAAAGTATTTTCAAAAGCATGATTTTAAAACAGAAAAATGTCTCTCTGCTTTGTTAGTCATAAATTCCATGCAGTCCCTCCATGGTGCGCCTTGGAATGATCATAGGGAACAGAACAATACTCACTGAAACATGCCAAAGTAATTCTACTCCAGAAATTTGTCTCTGCAAGCAAGAAACTAGGTGGGGGATGTTTACAAATCTTATTTCTTTGGTTTTTATTGTTTTTGCATTTCCCACAGTAAACAGTAACAGCAGCAGAACATTATTGTTCAAGTATCTAATGGAGGAGGAGAACTAGTCTAGTTTTCTTGTTCTGACAAAGCAGAGCTCAATAGGTGAATAACTGGCATAAATATATACAGGATACAGATTTTTAGACTTTGCAGGATTAATGACAAAAAAGTGTTGAAGCACTAGTAAATCATTTAAGAGCTTGCCTGATTAGATTACACATCTTTATGTACTGAAATTTAAATGAAGTGTAATAGTGAATCTCCTCTCTTCTCCAGTCCTACAAAACCCACACAATAGCCCTGTCTTGGAGGCAAGGTACAGGCTTTGGGTATCCTTCAGCCTGTGAGGAACATAGGATATGTGCAGTTTCCTTGTTGGCAATAATTTTTAGAAGAACTGCGTGATAGACATGTATGCACAACAATTATGGAGTGACTAGTGTATTACTCCTTCCTGATGTCCGCCACTCACTGGGACATTAAGAGCAGTGAGGATTTTTCTTGAAAACAACTTTAGTTTTCACTTCAGGGCAAGGTGAGACATTTGATCTGACAAATTGTGATTGTTTCCATGTACAGAATTTAGCTTGTCCAAGAACACCAAAGCAGACCTAAATCACCTTAGAAAAGTAAAAGTCTATCTTAAAACTCCAGATCCAGATTTAGAGCTCCTGCTCACTCAGAATGCTCTGCTGGCACCCAGAGGTACCACACTGGTACTCCAAACTGCACACAACTTGACTTCTGAGCTGAAGCAACTTACTGTTATGCTGATTTAACTGGAAAAGATGAGAAGCCAAATTCATGCACATTGTCAGCTTCTTCCACTTCTCTCTCTTCATTTCAGTCAACTTTATACACAAATTAATCAACAAAATTTGAAAGATTTCTTCCCTACTTTAGTATCTCTTATTTTTGCTACCTCCTACTTAAGAGTTTACCCCAAAAGCACAGTACTTTCCTTCTAAGAAGTCCCTCTCCATGGACAATCTTGTAAGGTCTCAGAAGACGTAACAGCAATTCATCACTTCGGCTCACAACCCTTGAACATAAATCTCCTGCAGGTAGCTAGGAAACTTATTTTCCCAAGCGCCTACTGGTATCACACCACCATCAGCCTTAAGACCACAATGCCTAATATATATGAACAAGGGGGAAAATAGACATTTTGTACAAGTCTACTTTATTTTTTAAGAGTCAACAGAAGATATGACTTGAAGTGGTTAAGAAAAACAATGAAATATAAGCATTTTCCCCTGCTGCTGAGCAGAAGTGCTGTAAGTTGCTGAGGTTTCGCACAGACTCTTTGTATGTTAACAATGTTCACGTCTCTGTTGCGGGGAGGAGGGTGGAAATCAGCTGCCATGGATGAACTATTTAATGGTACAAGCCCAAGCCTGGCATGCCTGAAAACTGCGAGACTGTGAGCTATACAGTACCACCATGTATAGACAGCTTTATTCATCCCCAGAGTTTATTGCCCCCACCCCACCCCCAGTTCTCTTTCAGGTTCATGGCTCAGAATGCTAATTGCCCGGCTTTTGTTTAGAGCTGGCTGACTGGCTGTCAAGCCAATTCTATTGCCTACTTGACAAATGAGCTCTTTTGCCTCCCTGCAAAGGCCGTAAGGAAGGCCACAAGACTGGATATTGTGCTTTTCTTCTTCACAAGAAAGTTTAAAGGAGAGAATCCAAGCCAACTTAGCAAAAAAAGAGAAACTAAGCACCAAGTTCAAATCTGTCCCAAACTGGTTTTAGCCAGCAGCCAATAGGACTCCTGTGAAGTCTGGATTATTTTTTATGTCCTGCAGTTTTAATGTAGCCTGGAACACTATCTTTTTACCTTGAAAAGATTCTGTGAAGCAACAAAAGCATATACGAGTTGATGGCCAGGCTATAAAACCACACAGCTGAATATAAAACCACACAATTCAAAACAGAAGTTAATCAAAATCCTCCCCACCACCAAATAAAGTTTACATTAGGAGTCATGAAGACCTACTCCTGCAAAAACCCCTTACAAATTTACACGTTACACAACAGCAGTGTCAAGTTTGATAAAGTCAAGTTCATTGGGGCAGCAGCAAGTCTTCACAGAATGGCTGAGGCCACCTGGCCACCAAACTCTGGCTGCATAGAACCATGTCCTGATTGCTTTGGAAAAATCTCCAAAGACAGAGACTTCATTCAAATCATCTCTGTACAAACTGCGCCAGTACTCAGTCATCCTCACAGTATAAAAAAAAGGTGTTCCCTGATGTTCAGGGGAAACACCACCTGTGTTTCATCTAGTGCCCATTGCCTTTGTCACTGGGCATCACTGAAAATAGCCTGGCTCCATTCTCTTTGCATTCTTCTTCAGGTATTTCCACACATTAAGATTGCCTGGGCCTACTCTTCTCTGCACTAAACAGTGTTAGCTCTCTCATCCTTTCCCTGCAGGAAAGAAGCTCCAGTACCTTAATCATCTCTTCAGCCCTTTGCTGAATTCTCCAGTACATCAGCATCCCTCTTGGACTGGGGAACCCAAAACTGGTTAGGTGTGGCCTCACCAGTACTGAATAGAGGGGAAGAATTCCCTCCCTCAACTTGTTAGCAACACTCCAGGTACATCCCAGGACACATTTGCCTTCTTTGTCACAAGAACACAGAGCTGGCTCATGGTTTGACTTTGTGTACACCAGGACCCCCAGGTCCTTCTCTGACAAGCTGCTTTGTTGTCATACAGTGTACCATTACAACAGTCCATAATGCCTAAGGGATATCCATCCCAGCCTTAGACAAGCAGCAGCCTAGCTAGGGAAATGCTTTTCAGTTATGTTACAGATCTCTCAAGCCCTGGGCTTCACCTCCTTGGCTTTCATCTTCAACTCCTCCTCAGTAGTAAGAACAACTCTGTCTGGGATCTAACTGATCTGCCCCCCACTAAATAACACAAGGCCTATAAGTACCTGGAACTTGATCCTGCTGACAGCAGCTTTTGGCCACTGCCTGTCCTCTAAAGAGCTGAGTGAAACAAAGGACTCAAATTGGTTTGACACAAGTCAATTTTTTCATAGTTCTTCTACAAAACTCAAATCTGTCTGTACTCAAGAGCTCTGCAGTTCAGCTATACCTATACAGCATTTTGATCATTACAGCCATGAACTAAAACACTCCATACTAAGCACTGCAGAATAAAACAGTTAAAGAAGCTGGGGAAACATGATCATTTTTCAAGCAAAAACCCCTGCTTTAAACTAATAAACAGTACTGTATTTTACTTGTTAATTAAGGGGGAAAAAAAGCTAGAAAACCTACTACATATGGAGCCAGAGTTAATGCATATTAAACTGTGGTGGTTTTATTTGCTTGTCTTAAAACAACACGGCATTTTCTCCCCCTTTCAGAATCTGATTGAAAATGGTTTAAGATGACTTGATAACAGATGTCCAAATCTCAAGTAAAAACACGAGCTTTGGCTTCTGGCTATTAGCAATTACGAATTGAATGCATTTTCCCTAGCAGAGGGTACATGCTTTCCCATACAGAAAATACGTAAACCCTAACAAACTAGGATTCCACTAGAACGCCTTCTAGCAGTTAAGACTGCCATACATAGGACTTCAAACATTATAATTGTCTTCCCTTTACCTGCTCACTCACTCTAAAGAGGAATCATTTGTGTTACCTACTGTAATGACACAGAAATGTTCAAGTGTTTTCTGTAAAGCCACTCCCAAACAGTTCTCTGGGGCTTAGACATAGCTACGAGCTCTGAGAGTATGTTCAGAGTATTAAAAAAAACATGTTTTTACATCTTTGCTGAATAAAAAAAGTCACAGCACCTCTTTCTAAGCCTATCTGAGCTATCCAACATCAGTATCATATGGCATGTAAATATACATATATCTCTATATAAATGTATACAGTTTGCATTAATTAAGATCCCATTAATGTTTGTAATGATCTATATCCAAGGCACACACACAGAGCAATTGGAATATAAGTTAACAACTCAAAATTTCTCCTGAATTTTTTAGAGGCAGAACTGCAGAGCTTCCAAATCTGTTATTTGTTCTGCTGCAAGCACTGGTTATTATGCCTTAAGTGACGATCAATTTATAACTTGCTCAGTGTTTCCCATTAAAAGAAGAAAAACTCATTATGTAACTGAATAACACAGCACCATTGTTAACAGCCAAGTTTTGTAATTTTCTATCTTTTAAACAAAGAAGAAAAGGAAATACTGGCTTTAATTTCAGCTGTTGTCTTTCAGCAAGCCAAACTCTTCATCCAGTAACCCAAGACACGCTGACTTGTTTTGTAAATTACGCCTTGACATTTTATCTTCTTCCCAATTTCTGCAGCAAGGAAACTAAAAATTAGGCTCTGGTTCAGAAATGTTTTCTCTTTCCCTGCCGGCTCACCCCCCACACATGTACTTCCCATTTCAAAGCTGATTTTAGAGTCTTGCAACAAAGGTTGTTCTAGTGGCCAGTTTCATTTGTATAAGAAAAAAAATCAATTATTCTGCCTCAGGTTAGCATTGGTTTTCAGGACTCATCTTGATTTTCAGGTTTTTGCGTTTGTTTTTTTAAGAGGAACAGCAACTAATATGCCATGTTAAGGCAAAGCCTAGTTGGGTATTTTTCAGGAAGCTGCCTCCTAAGACATGTAGGCTCCCCCTCTACTCCTGGGGACACACTGCCCATACAGCCCCAGCGGGGTGTTCTGGTATCTGAGCTGCAGTCTGAGTGTGCAAGGACTGAAATGGTCATTTTATGGGCAAGTATTAGTCACCATTTCTTGCCAAGGTATTCTTGGGAAAGATTCCAACAGTGTTCCTCTAAGTGACCCAAGCGAAGGTTTTATTTGACAGAGAGGCTTGCTTTTGTTTCAGTAGAAACTGTGTGAACACAAAATATGCACCATATTACTGTTACAGTATTTCATCAGAAAAAGAGAGACAAAGAGGAAAAACAAAGTTTGGTGCTATATTCAACTTACCTTTTCATTCCATGCCCACAATCCAATCCCAAGAAATGCTATGCCAAGGAACTAAAAGAAAATGAAAAAAAGAGCAGGAATTAGAAATCTGTGGTGGGTTTTGTCTGTTGTTTTTTTTAAGATACATATTGATTAATCCTCTCTGTTGGATAACAATTTCATCAGGACTGTGGGGCATTCGGTCAGTTTTACAATATGTATCTGGTTTATTTTACAATTCAACTACTTTAAGTTGAAGAATTTAAAACTTGCACAACTCAGGGATGTCCCATACAGGAACAGTGGGTGCAATAGGTGTCACTTTATCAGTATTGACCAAGCAAAGTTCTTTTTGAGTTTGTAGGACTCAAAGCAAACTCCACAGTCAAATAACACTTTTGTCTGCTATTTTACTATTGCATCACCACTGCGTGCACAAAGCAAATGCCCTCGTAGCACTCTCCCAGTGAGAAAGAAATTTTAAGAAATCCTAAATACACATTTATTATCAGTTTTAGCAACGCTGTCCACATAAAAGAACCCATAATTTCTGAGGGGAAAAAAATAATAAAAATAATACTGGTCTGAAAGAGTAAGAATTTTTAAAAACCCTGCAGCTAACATTTGATGACTTTTCTGATACTGACTGTCGCATAAAGGGAAGTTCCATTCTCTTTCTCCTCCAAGGGATTCAACAGCACCAAACTCAAGAGATAATCCTTCCCCCATGATGAAAAAGAGAACATCTTCATTGATTTTTTTATATCCCTGTTTTGTAACATCTCCATTCAACTGAATTTAAAATGCATCATTTTCCTCCAAATCTACTGGGGATTCCATACAAAAGCTACACTAACAATCAGTGAAACAAGCAAAACAGGCAGAATAAGCACTCCATCTCCCAACATCATTACTGCATATTTGGCACAATACAGTATCAATCACATAAAATGTTTAAAAAACATTTAGTAGATGTCTGAGCACATGACATCTAAATGTCCATCTGTCCAACTTGCATATCTGATTTTAACAGTGCCAACTAAAAAGAAAACTATTTTCGCTGTAGTTTCAGGGCATGTAATAGAATGCTGCTCAAACATAAAACTGGTTTTGTCATTTCTCCCCACTGCAGTGTGCAGACCTATTTCAGCACATAAATACCCTTTCTCTTAAGATCTGTGTAAACAGTGAAGAATTCTAATGATTTCTCTTTTGCAAACAGAACAGAAGCATTTTTCTGTTGAAAAGTGGGAGGAGGCAGGAACACAAAGTTTAAAACCTTTGCCAGAAGTGATTTCAACAGTTTCAAACAAAGGCTCCTTCCTTACATGCCCCTTTTTTGAAGGGGTAATTTTAGTTTTGTATTACAAGGATATCTGTAAAGCATAACCCATTATCAAGCAGAATATGCACACTAGAATGTCCTGAAGTTCCCAAACACCCCTTGCATTTCTGTAACTTTCTCCTCCAAGTGTGCTGTGCCAGCTGCCCAAAGGACCATGCACACTGGGAATGAAACTCATCCTTTTTGACTTGAAGAGTGACGACTCTAAATTTAAACAATACGAGAAGTCAGCATTCTTCAAAGGAAACTGTTGCAGGCTTGGCTGCATTTTAACAAAAGATAAATGGAAATTTTTCTTAGATGGAAAGCAGGACTGCTGGTCAAGAAAGTCTTATTTCAACAGCCTTAATTATTTATAAAGTACAAGACAAATTTGAGAAAGTCAGTACAGCCTCTTTTGAAACACCACAAAAAAGCCAAAAAAAGGTCATCTTACTTATATCAAGACTGCTTTTTTTTTTATGGTTATAAAGCTTGCCAAAAGATTGTGTGTAATCTTCCTGAATGCAATGATTATTTGAAACTTGAGATAAAGCTGTTCAAGTTTCCAAATCTCTCTTAGACAAATGCAGGTCTTTCTTGCAGTAACAGGCTCCTTTCCCTCTTTCTTACACAGTGAAATGTACCACAGGCTGAAGGAATAGAAGCTGGGGGGGAAGGTATATATTATAAAAATCTGTAAGTTGTGTTTGGAAGTGGCAAATTCTTATTTGCAAAAGGGCACAAAACATCACACTTTGTGAACAGGCTAATATGGTTTTGAACAGAACAAGCATGGAAAACTAGAATGGAAGTATTTGATCAGTGCATATGAATGTATTTTATATGAATACATTCATACGTATCAGCTGCAGGTCTGGCCCAGCTTCACTGACTTTACATAAATTTAATCCAGTCAAGTGTCCTGATCCTTCACCAGCACCTGAGACCATAAGAGATTACCTCATGGGTTGCAAAAGGTGACTTAGAGTAAACTACACAGGTCTCAAGCCAGGTCGAGCTCAATCCCATTTACAGACTGGGTGATCAGAGTGTACTGTGCTTAACTGAAGCACCTAAAAAACAAGGTTGTCTACCTTCTGTCAAGAAAAAACCAGAAAACTCAGTTCTCAGAGTTTTCAAAAGGGTAAGAGAATGACATGCTGCTCAATCCTCTCCATATCCTAAACCAGAAATGCTTTTTTCAGCAGATGAAGAAAAAACAAATGAGGAACAATGAGCAAGATTCATTAGGGGCAAAAAGATCTGGAATGGAATCATGAACTCTATCACAGGATGCTGTGGAAATTAAAAGCTTAATGGCATTCAGAAAAAAAAATAGATAATTAACAGAATGGCCCACAGCTATTGAAATGTGATTCTGATGCAGCTTCTGGCTCAGAAAGTTTTTACATTGACACTCATTGGGAGATTGAAATCAGGAGAAGATTGCTGCACGCATGTTTTGTTGGTTAAATGCCTCTTACTTTGGAGAAACTTTACTTGCTCTACTTGAGACAAAATACAGAGGTGGGCAGACCACTCACCTAAGCCCCTACAGTCACGCTCTAGGAACAGCCCACCTAGGAACAAACACAGCCTGGGATGGGGGCAAAGCACACAGGGACACTCTCCGTAACCCCCACTGGCAGAAAACAGATGTTCATGAGGAAACTTACACCTCTCACCAGGATTAACTTTGGATTTTCTTGACAATTATGAAAGAAACTCCTGCATAGCCTAAAATTATTTGGAAGCAATTCCAATGAGCAATAAAAATGTGGAAGTTTACTTCATTATCAACAAAACACTTTACAGAGAAAAAGCCTCAATTCTCCACAGACATCTAATAAGACCATCTGGCCTAACTATAAATGGTCACTGCTGCAGAGCACGTAAAATCTTGCTTTCCTTTTTTTTCCTTTCCTTTTTATACAATAATTTGCAGGAGAATATTAAAACATTTCTCTGGAGCATTAGCATTAGGAAAAAAACCTGCATAGCAGAGCTTTCCAAGCCGTAAGTTTTCTATTCAGAAACAAATCCCAAATGTTTTCATATTTCTCTTCTATAAAGATTAAATGTATTTGAAAGTAGAAGGTGTAGCAGTACTTCTACTGTTACTCTGCTTGTGAAATTCACGTGCTGTTTTCCAAAGTGAATTGACCAGCATTTCAAGCTGTACATATTTTATTCTCAGTCTTGCCTGCATGGAGGACATTTTTTTTTTTTTGTAGGGATGCAACATCACACAGCATTGCATTGAAAGGCTACTGAGGCAAACACTAACAAAAAGGCCAGAAAAATTTTGAGAGGCACTTAATCATCGAGAGACCAGCGATTACTAAACACAGGGAATTTTTCATTTCAGCTGACATTCCTAAATAACTTGGCACCAGTTTTCAACCAAAAAAAACAACAGAAGCAGGCCAAGCAGTAAGAGGTTAGTTAATGTGCCACATGCATAAACCAGCACACCTTCAAGTGTGGTTACATTAAACACTTGGGAGAGGTGGAAGTCTTGTGCAGGCAACTGATTTCAACTGCCTTGTGACAACACAAACACACCAGCCGAAGCCTGCCAAAACCGTCAGAGCTCAGAACCAAACCTTTCTGGCTAGAGCTTTTCTGGCTTGTTGGGATGGGGGCCGTGGGGGTGCGTTTAAGTCCTGTACTTTGGCAGTACGAAAAACTTCCACGGGCCCTCCCTTTGAAGTGTCACAAGAACTTTGTGCATGGCATTAGCATGGAGACTACCAGGATTCCTACGGGCACTTTGGTGTTTCCAGCGTGCTGTAGGTTATTCACTGAGCAAGACTTCCTGCTGTGATTCAAGCAGCACAGCCCAGAACACAAGGTACAGTATTTTACTAAGAGCACAGCGGTGATCAGAACAATATGAAGAACAGCATTTCACATCCTGAAATACAGTCAGGAAAACACATGGCTCCTGAGTTTTGTGCATATATAAAGCAGCGCTGACAAGTTCCTAACTGAACTTCAAAACCCCAAATGGACAATTTTTCCCAAAGTACTCCCTCTGCAGCAGTCTATGCTCAGACTAACTCAAAGTTATTTTAGCTGCAATACTCACTGCTTCTTTAAAGTATTTTATGCCAAATAAGTAATTTTACTTTTTAATCCAGGGCAAAAAATGAGCTTAATGTATGGATCCATTTTTGTCTGTGTCAAAAAACGATTTAGTTGTAGGTTTTGTCACTTGTTTGTTTTTAAGTAGCTCTGACAGAGAAAGAGCACCAAAGTAGAAATCAAAATGAAGTTTCACACAGTTTTCTTCTCTCCTTCATGCGACTGATGTGTACTCAGCTTGAAACATGTCATTTGGGTTTTCAAGCAGAACACATAGGACATCCTCTCAACTCTACAGCTCTCACCTGCACCAGTATCACCTGGAAGGGAAGCACCAGAAGTCTGTTCTTATTTC
The DNA here is from genome assembly GCA_008694505.1 of Cyanoderma ruficeps. Taxonomy (NCBI): domain Eukaryota; kingdom Metazoa; phylum Chordata; class Aves; order Passeriformes; family Timaliidae; genus Cyanoderma; species Cyanoderma ruficeps. The sequence continues at coordinate 516,753 of VZDJ01000173.1, forward strand.
TTTTTCCATATGTCCCAGTTTCAATGACTTTTCCATTCTCAGCATAAATCGCCAATGCATTTCATTTTCACATGGCTAAAAAAGTGTGCTGATGAAAGGAGAGGCAAACTGCTCAAAGCACACCCATACATTCACACATCTATGCTAATGCTTACAAAGAATGTTTTCTTCTAAAGCCCATTTCTTGTTTGCTTTGAGACTGGCAGCAAGAAAACTCCACGTACTACAGTCAGTGAATGAAGGTGCTGATGAAGGTGGAGCGTAGGTGACTAATTACCATTTTAGTTCAGGGCGACATTCAGACACAGAATACAAGATGTCAAACCTACTTTCATTTTATGTACAGTCTCTAAAAAACATTAAACTATATTTCACACATAACTGTCTTGGTAAAATATTTTCCCTCCTGACACAAAACCCACACATGTGGAATTAAGAAAAAAAATTCCCAGTTTCCACACATTCTTCTCAGCTAAATCAGAGACTTGACTGATTTTTATAGAATTATCCAAAGGAGAAAAACAGACCTGAGAACACAATGAGAAAAGCTGCCTGCTCCATCTTGCAGGATCCTTTGCATGATGTTTTCTAATGAAAAATTAAGCACACACGACCCCAATTTCCAGAGCAAGACACTATGGCTGTTAATATATGTTTTGTTTTCACCAGTATAGGGTTTTCCATTTTGTCTGACAAGAAAGCAAGATATATATACTCCCTGAATGCAGAGTCAATTGCCATCAGTTTCTTACTGTCTTTTCCAGTTCTTTAATGGTAAAAGCAAGACATCTGCTTTCTGTTACTGTTCCTCTACATATTTATTTTATTGCTTTCTGGTGGTGCAATTGTATGCACTGCCAATCAGCTTGGAGCAAGAGTCCCTTAAGATAGAAGTCCCTCTCCTCTTGTCAATAGAAATTGATATTCTGGAAAACACAAAAAGGAAAATTAATTATGCCCTATTTCCCCTGCTCCAACTTTTGAACAACTCCTCTCAAGCATAGACAAAATAAATTTATCTTTTTTTAAATGTACACTGAGACTCTTCAAACTCAGGTCCTGATGCCTGAAGAAAATACTTCATTTGGAGAAGATTTATTTTAAAGGATAAAAAACTTTAACATATCAGTCACTTTGTAAAATTCTTCAATAAAAGCTTTTGGGAGTTTAACACTGTTGTTTCCATGAGATCTGGCTAATTTCTTAAAACTAGTACCATGCAAAAACCAAAGACTATTAAGGTAAATACCATAACACTACTACACATTCAAAAAAGGCTGGAGTTGAAGTAACAAGACATCTCCCTTCACAGTCACTTGGGTACTCTCATCTCACATGGATCCCATCCTTTCTCTTCTTTCTATTGAAATTTGTTTCACCACACTCTTTCTCTGCTCTCCTTGAGCCCAAAAGACTTGGCAGAAACACTGAGAAATTCTGCTGTACGCACTGAGAAATTCTGCTGTACACACCTTTCCAAGGATCTCTTCCCTGCCTTCGCTTCTGAACTACAGTAAGTGCTACATGTCCTCCTGCTTTTCCTATCCAGCCTTGTTCTTACCAATACCATCCCATCTCTAGCTCAGTCTTCCCCACTGCATCATCCATGACTGAAGTCAGTTTCTATTTGCAAAACCTTCCAAAAATTATGTAAGTGGTGTTGTAGCAGCATATATAAACAGTATGGGCTTAAAATACAAACACATGCAGTAGAAAATTGTAAAATACGATAACTGGGAAAAAAACCTAAGCCTGAATTTGACATCCTCTATCATTATACTCATCATTTCTCTTAGGCAGTTTGACAATACAAAGATATAAAAGTCTTCTCATTCTGGCACACAAGGCAGGCATAAGAAGAGATATAAGGGCAAAGAAAGCATGTTTTGCTTCAAGCCAGGGTGAAGGAAAAAGGTCTGGAAGCAGAACTGCAAATGGGTCATATTCCAGGTCTGTTTTGCTGCCCAGGGTTAGCAGCTTCCAGCCCCTAAGGGCAGCTAGACCTCTTCGTCTCCCTGCTGCTGTGCCGTTCTTATTCATCCCAAACCTTCTACCTGAGCTTCAGACTATTTAGGTGCATTCCCACCATGAGTCTTCTTCATGTTCTTTTCCTGAAGCTGCTGTTCCACTAAAATTTTGGAAAATAACACCACATCCACAAAAAATCACTGTAGTGGTGTGGTTTTGGTTTTATCAGTTTTCTATATGTATTTATTCCTTGTTCTATGCTGTTTTTTATAAGTTGCAATGGTTTGTTCCATGTACCCCACTGTACCCTTCCCCCTTTCTCCACCCCCACATCAGGCCTTACACGAGGGAGATTTGCGCTCCCGTGGGCGACTTTCTGCTGGACACATGGTCCCGTGTGGGCCTCAATAAACTCCAGCAGAAGTTCCCCATCAGAGTCCTTCCTTTATTCCTCGCCATTGCTCACGCTGCCGCTGCGGCAAGGCCCCACAGGATCGGGGAAGCATCTCGGGATACCAAACCGAACCTTCACTGCAGCCGTGTCAGCGCTGGCCCGGCAAGGTGGGACAGGGGGCAGAGACACACGGGACCACCACAGAACACATTCAAGGCTCATTAGGAAACTGATACACAAGTGCTCACTTCTTTCAGTTGCAAGCAGTAAAGCTGTAGCATCTAATTCAGGCATTTGATACAGCAAACAGAAACAATCTGAGCTAGTCTTTTCCCCTAGTAACAAATGGGCAATTACATTGCCCACACAATTGATTGAACAGCTGAGAACATCAAGAGTGCTGAGCCAGGAAACACAAACAGGTTGGCCTGTCAACGCAGCAGGATACTCTGAATGCTCAGCATTTCCTTTTGGGAAACCTGTCTCATCTCCTAGCTGTGCTTGTAGGCTAGAGAGAGGGAGTCGCAAAATCTTCTATCCCAGCTACACAAGCTTCCACATCCCAGGTTGTTTCATAGGAGATCCATTTTCAGAGATTTAATAGGAGATTCAAATGTCAGAGATTCATTCTCTTCACTTTGCAGAGAAGCAACCACATGTGCAGGATGAAGGAGGAATGAGAAGCCTGAAGCAGTCGGGACAGAAAGGCAAGTGAACACCACCAGCTTTACAGAAAAACTAGAGCCAAGCAATTTAATTTTGCTCTCCTTCTACTTAAAAAATGGAAAAAAAATAACAGCACAGAAAAGAGTGAGCATCAAGCAAACAGTTAACACACCCCCAAAATGCAAATGCACACAGAACTTTTCCTAGCAACTTCCTCAATAGTTTTATTGCCTCTTCCCTCCACCAAATGCTCATCCCTGGTTCTCTTTCTAAAATCCCCCCAGTAAGATGGTCAAAAGCATTAACAGAGAAACTGGTACCACATATGTGAAGAAATCATAGTTTGAAAAGGTAGGAAGTGAGTCAACGGTGAGTCAATAACATGCCAGAAGCCAAGTTCAGGTGTCCAAAATCTTGGCCCTGATATGATGTGCTTGTTTAGCTTACCACACTTCTCCCCTGATCAAATCTGACTCAGAGTTATAAATTCTCTAACAGCAAATGCCCAAATGCATGGTATACGTTAACACATTAAATAAAACAACTTCCAATAGCTACAACACTGAGTATAGGGCAATGAAGGAGACAAGTTGACACCAGAAGGGCTGTGGTAGGTTTATCAAGAGTTGATAGCCTAGCAACACTTCACTTTACAAAGGTGCACCAAGATGTACAGAGGCCAGCAGTACTTTGTCAACATAAACAAAAGCAGAACCTCAAAAGTCACACCTGTGCACAACTTGGTTTTTCAGAGATGTAGGGGAAAAAAAATAAAGCCAAATGCTAAATAGGCAGGTATTAAAATTACTTTCTAAGAGCCACACACAATTGCTATCAGCAATCCAGACACACAAAGCCAAATTACAAGATATAAGTTGCGTAAATACTGACCAAAATTCTTCATCACTTTGTATTTTGTACTCATTGAAAGAGAGGAAAATGTCTCAGAGTAGTATTTTTAGCCAATATCAACATTTCCTGTGTGTTACACTAACTGCCCGGAACAAAAAATTTCCCATTTTGTATTAGAAATAGTTCTACAGACCTCTGAGTGCAGCTTCCAGAGACATCAGAGGGCTGTTGACCAGAGCTTTGTAAAATTCTTTTCCAGAAGGTAATTCAGCTTTGCATTTTGTCTTGCTGTGTGCTGCTTCTTACTAATTCTAGAGGTTACTGTACATAGATTAAACAAGACTATTCACCAAAATAAGCTATATTTTTCATTATGTCGACATTAACCCATGCTTTAGTATCTATATTTATACTATCAGATATCTTTTTAATTTTCAATAGAAGTAAAATATGCAGAGATTGACATAAATTTGTCCTTTCTGCAACAGCACAGTTTGCAGGGGCAAAGTAAACAAAACTGTGATTTGAATTTCTTTTCAAACACAAGCGACACGGCACAAACCAGCAGCAACAAATGGTGACAGTGCTGTTTACCTGACGAGTTTCTTCCTAGATAAAAGTTCCACAGTTTGGCAGTTGAGGGGGGAAAGAAGAAAAAGGCAGCTATAAAACAGCTGCTTGTCTAAATGAAACGCTGTTGACCCATGGTCTGGTTTGCAGACAGCACCAAATGCACCTCTGGTATTTGCCATTCTCAAACAAGGTGTCGGGGGCTTGACTAAACATGTGGACAAAATCCTCTTCGCTCCTGTTAGGATGTCCCTTTAGGTGACAACTGTTTAACGTGACATGGCAGCCTAGGGTGGCTTTGCTGCCGACACCTTTGCTGGACTCATGCTGAAGACACAAATACAATGCTATCACTGCTATTTAATTTGAGGGTTAAACTTGCTTTAAGAATAAATGCATTGAAAAAACAGAACTACACTGGAAGATTTCCAGTTCACTATGACAGAGCCTACTCTTCTCACATCATTTCAGCTTAGTCAGCAGGATGAGCAGTATCACCTCATCATATAAAATGCTCATTTGCTAGCAAGGGCAAACTTTTATTCCCAATTTTATTTATTTGCCACTTTGAACTACATTATTTCCATAAACTATAGTTCCTAAAGAATCTAGCAGCTTACTTACTGTTTGCACAAACCTTCTCTGCTGTGCACAAACACTAATAGCTGATTCCTCCACCGACACCTCGCAGTAAAACAAAGACTAGAAAACGATTTAAGGGATCTGGAAATATAACTGTAGTACATACAGATGGTTCCCTGAGAGAAAAGCCATAAAAAGCAAGTGACTAAGACCCTTGTGCTGCAAAGCTGGGCGCTTGCAGTCAGTCAGTCTTTGCTTACCACTTTTTCAAAACAACATCCCAATAAAAAAATCCCCAACAACTGTGCACAGAGGACTGGATTTGGTTTGACTTCATCCACTCACCCATCACTTAAACTTAGTCCAACAACTGCTACTCTTCATACGAAAGGTTTCTTTCTTTCTTTGTGCTCAGCCCCAGAAGGGTTTCAAGGCATCAGGTATATGAGCAGCACAAAGCAGCCATTTAATCATAAAAATACAAATACTGGTTAAGTTTCCATGCCCAGCTGGACATTGTTATAAAAGTGAATAAAAGAAAGCATTTGTTTTTTACTTTTGAGTGCCAGCAGTAAAAGTCATTTAAAAACTTCAGCTGTTTCCCATGGAACAGTCGCCCGGCACAGAATCTCAAAAGGGACATCTGCAATCCACAGACTCTCAACTCCAGCCTTCCAGGCAAAACCCACTACATTTGGCTTGATCAATTGGGAGATAACACGATTTTCTAGAACACTGCCTGTAAGAATCCCACACCATCTTGTTGGAATAGTGATGCTTTGGGCATGTTACACAATAGCAATGTGTTAGGGCAAGCAGACCTCAGACTGAGGGGCTCAGAAAGCCTCCTGGCCACCCCTGATAGAAGATTTCTCAGCACCAATGATACAGTCAAGGATAGAAAGAGATCAAGAAATGTGTGTTCTAGTAAACCTGTGACAGAAATAAGGGCAAAAGCACCAGCCAGGACATTTCTTCAAATTTGCTTAACAGGTTTTATGCTGTAAAGTAGTATAACTCCACACTACAGATAATCCTATATATTAGCTAACAGAGAATTCTAAGGATGGATTTACATTGCAAAGAAGGCGTATCTCAGCTGCTAACTGGAGACAATTAATTCCTGCTAAAAACACCAATGTCAAGAGTGTACCCTGGCAGAGGAAGAGTAAAAACTTGAGTAAAGGAGAACGCGCACAGCATCAAACTGCTAAATCAATCTTGACACCTCTCTGCCTACTCTGCGACTTCAATCCGTGCTAGAAGAGAAAATAAACATTTTGCAACACAAAAGTTCAAGCAACTCTGCATAGAAAAACAACTTATTTGGGTTTTTCCCCCTTTTCTGAAAAATAACGCTTAAGTTTTACCCAAAGTTAATAGCGTCAGAGTTTCACTTTTCAGCTACTAACTGACCAACACGAGTAACAGGAAAGGATTCACCTTGAAAGCCATGTTTTCCCAGAGAAGCATTTGGAAAGGAAACCACTCTTAAGATAGCTTTGCCTGCTTTTCAGCCTTGCTTTTGTTTAAGAGCAAGTATATTTGGAAGCAGACTCTAAATTTGAGAAGTAAATGCAAACAGAACAAAACAAAGTTTCACTGAGCAAGGAAAAGCAATATCAAACACATTTTTCCTGTTTTTCAATAATTCCATTTACTGATCCTCTTTGAAGCAACTGAAACTATTTGTATATTGACAAACATGCCCAGGAAAGTCCAGAATGCTCTGTCTGCCTTCTCTTCCATTTCAAAATACTTCAGCCTAGAAAATTTCCCCATTAACCTTGTAGTTCATCCACTACAAGGACATTAGAAACCTTTCAAAGCATGAATTGTTTTCCTTTAACTGTATTTGCATACTTTTAGATATTTCTTTATATGAGCTGAAACACCAGGAAACAGAAAGAGACCTTTACATCTGGTCCTTCCCTGCTGCACAAACACCACAATTAACCCTGCACTGGGCTCCTCAGACACAGGGTAAGAGAAGGGATCTTCAACAACACACAGCTGTACCTGCTGTGACCATGACGGTGGAGCTATCAGCAAGTCCTATCCAGCTACTCATGTCCTTTCCCTCACAGAGTGAAGAAAGGTGGCCACAAACAAAATGGAACAGTAGGAGGGCTGAACATATGGGACATACAGATGGAATGAAATCTAACAATCCAAACAGTGTCATATACTCAAAAACTAAGAAAATATCTCCTGTAAGCTGAAAATTTTTTCACTGGAAACACAACAGAAGACAGCCTTGAAATTGCATGCATCAATCTGTGAGCTAGCAAGTTGATGGAATACAGAAAGAGAAAATACTTGACATTTAATATAACATTCTCAGAAAGAATGTAACTGCTCTCTGAGTTTTCCTCACTTCCATTATCTCTGCAAAGATGTAAAATGGCCAGCACTACCAGTACAGTGGTAGCCTGCTAAATGTTTGTGGGCTCTTCTTTCAAGTGTCACATTGCTACTGGCAGTACCCAACTGTAGGAGTTGCAGCATATGGATTACAACTCCCATAGGAGACCCCACTGCACCCCATCAATACTCACCAATGAAAGTGGGTTCTCAGGATTTTTGTAAATGGATCTGTAACACTTTGGCAGGGCATGTCAGCATAAAACTGCACCTTCATTAACTACACTTCACCTTAAACAATGGCAGGGCGACGGGGCAGCCCAGAGAGCATAGACTTAAATGCAAACACACAAACAGAAGCACACAAGATTACACCCCCTAACTCCTTCGAGTGACAGGGTTTTTTGATTAAGGAACATGTCTTCAACAGCTCCTTCTGTGACTGCTAAACTCCTTGTCTCCCTAGTAAATCATCAGGCTTGTGTCACACAAACAGCAAGTAAGAGGGTGTCCTGGGATCAAGCCCGTAATTGTTTTCCTCCCAAGTCACTCCGATTCATTCACCTCTCACGGTTAGCCCTTCCCACCTGCCCTGAAAGGACAACACAGTTCCTAGCGTGGGGTGGGGTTCCTCTCCCCGTCCCATTTAGATGTGTCTGCATAAAATCACCACTTAATTCCATGACATTTGCTGCAGCGCTGACCCCTATTCACACAGAAGGCATGAAAGGAGTCCAGTGTAGTGGAACTGCGTTCCCGGCACGGCCGCGCTCTCCTGGCTGCCCTCACATGACCCCTGCTTGGTTTCTGTCACTGCCAAATGGGCAGAGCGCAAACAAGTGCAGGGTGGCGTGTCACATCCTCTCTCTCCATGCACCAAATCAAACAATTAGACTCTACAGCAGGCACCCTTAGGGCATTAAAAAGAGAGAGCAAGGGGAACAGAGTGTGTGGAGACTGAGAGACACCGCTGACTGCTTTTTGTCTCTCCTTCACTTAGTCCGGAAATTAGCACTACCAGCTCTCGTCTCAGGCGGAGCAGAAGGAAAAACCCGGTATGAGTTGAAGTGATATGTCCCAAATTTAGCAATGGCGCTGCTGCCCTGCCATTACAGTCTATATATATGATTTTTAGGTAACAATGCAGGACAACAAATCCATCCACAGTTTCCTACACTCTCAGTGTGGTCTATCACCGACTTGCTTGGAGCTCCTACTCCTGCCCTTCCTACACAATTCCTACAAGATACGGATGTTTGACGCTGTGCTACGAGAACGTACCAGCCCCAATTTGTAACATGTACAAGCCCCTGCACTCTCAACCAACATAATCACATTTCTGCACAAACAAAGAGCTTCTGATCAGCCATGAGACCGTGTGGAGGCTGGAGCTGTGAAAGAAGCAGCAGAAGGAGAAAGCCCACACTCCACAGCGTTCCAGCGACTAAGAGAGATTGGATTTGGCTGCTGGCTGAGCTGTCTGTCCCCATAAGACACTGCATGTATTATCTATCTAAAGGCATGAAATACAACTAAGCTTGATTTTTTTCATGTTTGAAAAAATTACGCTGTCTTAGTTCTCCAGGCAAAAGATGCATGACCATCAGGATATACAAACATACCAAATTGGGGCACAATTCCCTCTAGTTTCCCTTTTGACTTCAACAGTAGCCAGGAACTACTAGAAGCTTTTGAAAATTCTCTCCATAATGGCTAGTGTCCACAGTGCCTGGCTTAAGAGAAACAATTTATTGCCAAACTAGCAGTTAAAACTGAGAAGTGGACCAAAAAAACATAATGGGAAACCAGTAAACTCTCCTTAATTCTAATGTCATTAATTCACATCACAGAATTAGAAGGCTAAAAATAGTACCACTGTCCTTGAAGCCACCTGTTTCATCTCCTCTTAAAATATATTTTTATTTTAGAAAGAAAAAATGTAAAGAGTGTGCACCAGCTTTACCAGATTTCCTGTTCCTTAAAATTGCATGCAATCAGTTTTACAAATGTAACTGTTTTACCTCTTCATTTGAGAATAGCTACCTGTATTTTTGTATTCTCACACAGTGTATTTTTTCAATGGTTATCCCCTTGCAAAATTAAGGCATCTTATAGATCAGAGATTCCCTGGAGAAGGAAAAAAAAAGAAAAAAAGTGGTTCCACAAATACAGATTCCATTCTTTTCATCACTTGAAGGATATCCTCAATTCTTGGCTCCCAGTAAATATGTAATAACTTCATCCAGTTTGAGTCCTACGATATTCATACATGTTTATAAAATACATCAATTTCTTTCTCAACAAATCTCTTTAATCAGTGTAATACAAACAGATCCTTCCTATTTCTGCCACATGAATCAGCAATAACTGGGAGCAAAACCAAAGATCCTAAGCTGCCTGACACTATGTCCTATGCACAGGAGTCATTTTTGGCTACTTCCCTACATTTCTATGGAGCCTTCCCACAAGCCAGGGGTGAAAAGACTGGAGGTTTGTATACCGAAGTAAGGGAACAACTACTCTGTGGGTCAATCTCCACTGACAGACGCAGTGCAATTAAGAACTCAGCTTAAGCTCTGACTTATACTTTCTACTTAATTCACTCTTCCAAATCCTGTCACCAAGGGCTTTCTGAGTAATCCAGCCACCCCAGTACTCCAGGTGCACACGGGGAAGGCGGTCAGACAGCTGATAAAATCACCCCAAATACACGTGTGTGTACACTGGCCACAGGCAAGCATTTAGAACTCTGGACAAAAGACCTCTGCTATGATGCACGGTCTTCTAGGGTAATGAGAGATACCAGTACATGCACAATCAGAACTTTGATACATTTTTATAAGAATAAAAGTTTTCATATTGATCAGAATATTTTTCTGGCTTTAAAAGGTAAAATGTGATCAGACACTAACAAAAATACTACCTGGATCTCAGACTCTTCTACCCTTCCCATTTTCCTTTTCTTTAGAGTGTGAGGCTCTGAGTCCTTCCTAATAATTGTTCTGCAGTTAATCTTACAAACTGAGATTTTTAGTCCTGTGTTCAATGATGCTGAAAATTGCCCATGTGAAGAAATCCCCTAGGAATTACATCAAAACTCCTACTATTCTCAGCATGCACATTGCACAGCATGGTGAGCTGCATGGTATGCATCCAGGTAAGTCTTCCTTTGGAAAAACTTCTCTTCATAATGAAAATTAACATACCATCCTGCCATAACTTGCAAAACAAAACTGAAAATCTAATAAAGAAACCCTGAAAAATACAGTATCTGTTTGTAAAAGCTGATTAGATGAGCTGTGCTCAATGATCTGCCCTGAGTCCTGCATGACATCTGCCAGTCCCAAAGCAGTATCATGGCTGTGCTTCATTTTTAGACACGGTGCACTTCTGTAGTTTGAGTACGTAATCAATGCAGCACAGGCAACCTCATGATTTAGCTTTTTTTTTTCAAATGCATCCATGCATAAAAATTTTCACTTTAGATTTTCTAACCTGAATGTGCATGATAGAAACTTCTTTGATTCACTGTAAAAAGATAACAATCCAGTAACATTGACATCTTGTTGAGGGTGATACAGTCTACCCAGTAGTCCCTCATCGCTCCCTGCTATGCCTTCAGGAAAAGGCACTGAGGAACACCTAAAATGTAACTAAAATGTATTTTAACCAGTCAAACTGTAGACAGACACCGATTTTTAATACTTTTACATAAGGCCCTCGCTACTGATTTTGCAAAGGAAAAAAACTCCCTGTGGAAGTAAAATTTCTTTCACCCCAAGAGCTGTCAGCACCCATATTCTTCTACTGCAAAAGAGCTGCCAAAAAAATGTTTATACAGAAACAACCTCCTGTCCCCATCACCTCTCCGTTTACACAAGAGCAAGAGTTTTGCTAGAAGCACGTGTATGAACTCAAAGTCAGCAGTTTTTACACAAGACATCTGATCTACTTTTCAGTGAGCCCTCTTTGAACAAGCCACGTGTCCTGCAGCACAAATGCATTTCCATTGACTTTTGCTATCAATTGTTCAATTCCATTCCACAAAAGCAAAGCTGTAACTTCAACAATAGGAAGGATCAAGAAGTGTTTATTCAATTAGCAAGGGGAATTCTCCACTGAATTATTACTGATTGAATATTGTACATTCTTACATCAAATTACAAGACATAGGGCACACTTCAGTGAAACAGTATGTTTTTTAAAAATCAAAGAGTGATTGGGAGCAATAGATTGAGATTGATACCACTGCAGCAGAGATAAAGAAAAAATAAACCAGCTCCAAGCGAGGGCAATGAGCTCTTTTACCATATTTTAGAACTCCTAGAAAAACACCTAACAAGAGTAGTATTTCTCCTGAAAACTCTAACACCTCATATTTAATATATATTCCATTCTATATCGTTGTTTTTATTCTATAATTGAAATTGGTAACCCTGACAAGCCTTTTTACAAATTTTCTGCTAAGATTATGGTAAAACTTATGAAATATGAAAGACAAAACCACTAAGACAAAGAATATGGCATCCAACTGATACATTTGGCTGAATGAAGAATTAAAAGCAAGCCTTTTTTTGTAGTCCCATGTTTATTTTAACATTTAGAATGCTTTATGCAATATCCAAAAGTTTTATCTATTTGTTTTAATTTGTAATGCTTTTCATTATTAAAATTTCATCTGTCTGCCAAATTCAGCTAACTGGGGATTAGGCCAATTAACTGTAAGCATATTTCCCTCCAAAATAAGAGTAACACAGGCAGTAGAATTGCAGCAAGTCTAAACAGTATGAGAAGAATGAACTTTCAGCTATTATCAACTTCTTGTGTAAATCCTCAGTAAGAAAATTTATTTAGCACAAAGGAGCATGGTCAGTTCTGTTGGGTTTATTGACTTTTCACGGTCAGTTACAGACACCCAGGACTAAGGGCTCCAGTTTGGTTTTGAGAACTGCTTTTCTCAAACATTAGTTTTAATTTGCACTGTGGTATGAAACACAGAAAAGGGCAATTGTATAAGGACAAGAGATTGCAGTGGAAATTCCAGGGGATCTGAAGTAACTGTGGCCATCTGTGCTTGCATTCTGCATCAAAGCTACTGCACTTCACACAGAGCCCCGGATTTTCTTCCGGCTCTGGTGTGCTCACCCCAACCTATCTTGGGCCCAAAGCACTGAGCTTAGGGGTGACCACAGAGCTGCTTTTAGAGAAGGGCATTGAAATGTCTCTAATTTAGATGCTCTCACACCTTTAACTGGGAGAGGGCTGACAAGCGAAATGCATTTTGTCTTGATGTATAGAGGAAGATCCTCTGTTTTCTGTTTAAGACCATCCAACACATTACAAACTGAGAGCTAATCAATTTTACACAAAGACACATGGAGTTAAACAGCAACTTCTGTGCAGTGCTTATACTGCACATAAAAAAGCATGAGAGTTTACTACCATAAAACAAACAAATGCCTAAAACTACACTCATGCTGCTTAAATCCTTATTATGCCAAAGGAACTTGAAATAACTTCGGAAGACAAAATCACCAAAAAGAGGATTACAACACAACATATGGAAACTGTTGCATGCTTAGCAAAATTGAACATTAGTCGCAGTGCAATGTTTGAATGGCTGATAAAAAGCCTTGGGCCTGAACTACAAGGCACTACGCTCTTTACCCTTCGCTAACCCTAAAATAAAAACAATTTCAAAAACATATATAGATCTTTCTTCTTTTTTAGCAGTAGTAACCTGAATGGGGAGATTTTATTAGCAATCCCTAAGGTCATGAACTTTTATTTACATACCAGACTGTTTGCCATGTAGTGTCAATAATCTGCTGATTAAAGGCCTCTCAAGTCCCACAGACACAATAGACCATGACAGTTTAATGACCTGCTTATCATAATCTGGTGTGAGATACTCCTAGAAATTAACATTTTCTCATTCCAAACTAGTCTTGGAATTAATGAAGAAGTTTAGAAACAAGAGTGAGAGATCTGAAGCTATAAATCAGACAATGAACTAAAGAACAGATGGCAGCAGCAGCACCACCAGAGTTAATGAGCGGCGTGACCTGCAGTACACGTTACAAGTTGATTATCAGGAGTCCTGGGAAGTGGCCGCCCACAGTGAGCAGGGCCTGACCCAGCAATGGGACAGCAGCAACAGCACCCAAGTTCTCACCAAGGATTTGCCACTGATCTGCAGCAAGACCCTACACAGGTCATGCCCCTTCTGTGCCTCAGTTTTCCCTATCATCTTTTGTCTTATCCAATTGAACCGAATTCTTCAGGACAAGGCCTGTCTCAAAGCTGATGGTTGACTACAACGCTATCCCCTGTGGTATAAGCAAAAAAACCCAGTCGTTTCTCCAGCTCAGGAAGGGTAAAGTGTTGATGAAACATTGGCTTCTTATTGTTCAATTAAACGAGACTGAATCTGGGGAATCGTGACAGATTATTTCTAGTTCCACTTCCACTCTAAGGTACTGAAAGAACACAGCATTCGAAAAAGCATTTAGCAAAGGTTCATTTTAGCAATACTGCCAGCATTCATTGGTTTTGGCCATACACTATTACAGTGGGTTACAAATCCACTAGCTAATAGATTTAAAGTCTAAAGAAATGGAAGAGAGGGAAAAGAGAGATAAATGTAGCTGTAAAGGAATGGTTCTATGGACATTTGATAGAAGTATCTAGGAAAGTATCTCCTCTCCCAGAGGAGACACAAGAGAAATGCAGAGACCCATCTTTTCTAGTGGCCTGTCCTAAACGCCAGTAGAAAAGTCTAAGAGCAGCTTTATCAACCATTCCCACCTGACAAACTTGCAGCAGCAGCAGGATATTCAAGGCTGCTTTGGTACCTTTTAGTCACAGCAGGCAGCTATACTTTAAAAGATGCAATTACCTTGTGTGACAAAGCCTAACACTTTTTTTTCCCATTAAAAGCCTGAGAGTCAAAGAAGAAAGAAAAGAAAATAAAGCAAAGAACATAAAAAGCAAGATAGAGGGGGTTCATGTGACTTGTGCTGTCTAGCTCATTTTCTCCTTGCCTGTCCTAATTAAAGTGCATTTGGGATCAACATAATTAAGTCTAATAATGCCACAGAGGATCCTAAGAGAGCAAGGTCACTAAGCTTGTTTGCTACAAGCTGCATGTCCTTGCCCTTGCCAGAATAATATGAAATGCTGACCAGATTGAAACCTGCTCCTTGCAATATTTTTTGCCACTCTTGGACATCACAAATACAATTCAGGAAAAACCAAGCTGGTAGCGGCCAAAATCACAGATGGATCCCAGGCAAGTCAATGAAAACATACTAACAACAACATGAAAACAAAATAAAAGGAAACCAGAATTGTGGTAACATTTCTTTCTGTGGGCAGTACTAGCTACCTGCTATTTTGTCTGTTCCAAAATTCCTCATCTGTTTTGCATGTCCACCCAGTTCTCAGAAGAGAAGAAATTCCCCTGTGAAACAAGGCTTGGAATAAAACCCTTGTTTTGGGACAGCAGATTTCTTCCATTTCATTTGCACTGCAGATTGCATTCATCGCATTAGATTACTTTAAAAACAAACAGAAATCCTAAGAAATAAGAACAGAAACTTGTTCCAACATGCCTTTAGGCAACAACCAGCTTTAATCAGCTCCTCCAGAGAAACAAAAAAATCCAAACCCCACATAATAACCATCCCATGCGCTGAAACATGACATAAGTTTACTGTTCAGTGACAAAATGTTCATTCTCTTATGTTCCCTGACAGTGTTATTAGCAATGAAGACTGCAAAACAGATCTAGAGTTTTCCATATGAATTACCAACTTTAAGTGACTACTACTAATTTAATGTAATTTCAACTAAATAGTTGCTGTGCAGTCCCAAAGATGTTTGAAGGATAATTTCAAATTAGAATGTTCTTGGAATCTTTATGTTGAATATCTTTATGTTGCTTTTGCTTATTTTTTTGTTTTTGTTGGGATAGGGTTTTTTGTTTGATTTAATAAGAAAAAATATAAGTTACACTCTACAAATAGAAGGATTTTTAGGAGATTCATGTTTTCATCCAAAATGTTGACTCTGCTCATTCAAATACTTTTATTTCTTTCCACAGACTATCAGCAATGACAAGGCAAAGACTGGCGGAGTAGACAAAGCGAGTGAGCGGCTGTGCGGCGCTCAGTTGAAGGCTGAGGTTAAACCACAACAGCGCATCAAAGACATGAAATAACACGGAATTTTTAAAAGCTTGAAAGCTTCACAAGGTAGCATTTCTTTAAATCACAGAAGCAGTTCCAGTGTTTTACCACACTCTTGCATAAAACTTCTTCCTTACATCTAATTCAAATCGACCGTCCTCAGTTTGAAAACGTTACCCTTTGTTCAGTCACAACAGGGCCCCTAAAGCACTTGTCCCCAGCATTCCCACGGGCCCTCTTAGGTACTGGAAGGTGCTGGAAGTTCTCCCCAGAGGCCGCCTCTTCCCCAGGCAGAGCACCCCCAGTTCTCAGACTGTCAGCACAGGAGCTCCATTCCTCTGATCCACATTCACGGCCTCCTCTGGACTCGCTCCAACAGCTCTATGTCCTTCCTGTGCTGAGGACCCCAGAGCTGGGTGCAGTACTCCAGGTGGGGTCTCATGAGAGCACCCTTTAAAATATTTTTAGGAATCAGTGTGGAAAGGATTTTAAGTTGCTGTTGCTGTTTTACAGTTCACAGAATGAAAACACAGACTCCTGATGACCAGCTTTGTCATGTTTGCCATGTATCAAGGCAAACTGCTGCCAAGCCCAGCTCCACTTCGAAAAGCAACTGAGTAACCATTAACTCAGATATTTACCCATTTCCAAAATTAATAATAACTCTGAAGCAAATCAAATAACGAATGGAAGTTTCTTTTCCTCCATTCAGAGAAGGACAAACAACTACAAAAAAAAAAAATAGGCTGGCAATTGTCTCTGTATTTGTTAGAAAATTAAACCTGACAAATGGTGTCCCTGCCCACGGCAGAGAGGGTGGAACTAGATGATCTTCAAGGTCCCTTCCAACACAAACCATTCTGTGATTCTGTGTTGTTATTTAATGCCACAAGACTGCACTTCCCTCTGTGCACTTCAAGTGCTCTTAATGACACCCACTGCATTTAGATGAAAAATGTTTCCCAGGGGATGCTGACACTGCAGCTGTGCATTGTGCTGTTGAAATTATTTTGATTAATGTCAATGTACAAAGTAAAAACCTTATTTTAACAGCACTATCCACCCACAAGTTCTCTGGTGCCTGTTCTGGGCCTCATTACCTCCAACAAAACTAAATAGACTTGAGCATTTTGAAAGAATTTGAATTAAGAGGCTCTTATTATCAAATTTGAGTAAGCAGTCTTACTGAATCTACTAGGACATGACAGTGAGAATGGGGAGGATAGGCCAAGTAAGCAAATAATTACCAATATCTCCCCACAAAAATGGAAGGACACACCAAGTAATTTCCAGGTGCCTGTCCTGGATCATTCAATACTTTTCTTATGAATCAGATAAAACAGCACATTTAATAGGTCTTCCTATAGGAGTCAGAATGAGACCTCATGTGTGCTTTAACCAAGCCCAGAGATCTAGACAGAATGAAACCACCCATCCAGCAGAGGCAGCACACAAGAAGCTCACTACTCAAAGCTGCTGCTGCAAAGTGCAGCAGTGCAGTGTAGAGAGAGCAGTGTGTGGCAGCTCCTCACAGAAAAGGATCTAATACAGGATTATTCAAATGGTTGATGCTTGTTAAGACTCTCAGTGCAAGTAAACTCTGCCCAGACTTTAAGATCCCAGCTAAATATACATATGCACATTCAGCATGTAGACTTTTCAGGATGATCCCCCACTTCCCATCCTTTTCCTCCCTCCAACAGAAACAACCAAAGCACTGCTGTAATTTCAGCCACAATAACTATGTCCTTCTCTGGCAAATTCAGTCACACACTACTTCCTTGTTGAGTCAACATCATTAAAAAAATTAAAGATCAAAACCAGTGTGTTTTAAAGAGCTAAGGTAAATTCCGAGTTGAGTCAACAAGAAAAAGCCACTACACAAAAACCTTACTCCATACAAGAGCTTAAAATTGAAGCTATATATCCTGCAAAATACAGACAGTAATCCTTATGTTCTATTTAGTCCCTGTAAAGCTTAGCTAGATGTTACATCTAGTTTTAGGCACTTAACTTTTACAAAGACATGGATTGCTTAGAGTACCTAAGAAAGCAAATTAACTGTTGGCCTAGAAAACCCCAACAGGCTTAGAATCTTTATTTACAACACAAAGAACAGCAAACTGGTAATAGACTAACCACTGCATAAGGAAAAAGGAATAACCTGTACTCTCTGTTCACAACAGAAACACCAATAGGCTGATATTTAATCAAAGAGGAGTCAGATGAGGCATCAAGTAAAGCTCTAACAGGAGGACAGTAGAACACATCAGATTCTCTAGTAAGTTCCCATTCTATTGCTTTCTTAAGCCAAAAACATTGACTTGAGTCCTCCCTGTATGATCCATTATTAAGCTGTCTCCCTATTCAACAACACACTTGTCTTTTCAAAGAACTTTATTTTGCTGCTGGTATACTTGTAGAGGCCCTTGCTAGCAATTTTTAATGTCCTAAGACAGTCTGAACTGCAACCAGGCTTTGGCCTGCTGGGTGGCACCCACAGTGCTCCACCAGGTCTGCACACACCCTCTGCCTGTCTTTGCTCATGCTCCTTCTATACCCTTTTCTTTACATTTGAATTCATTAAAACTCCTCGCTTAGTTCAACATCCCTTCTTCTGACATTCTTGGTACTCTGCACACTGGGATGGTTTGTTCTCAACCTCTCAATAAGCTTTCCTTAAAGATCTCAATCAAAACAAATTATTAGCAGTTTTCTGTTGTCAAGTATCAATAAGAGAAGCGCTGATTTGGCTTGAAATCTTTTTTCATCTGAGATTCAATAAATAGGTAACAAGGTAATGCTAAAATTTCTGCTAAAGAAAGGCAAATACAGCAAAAGCAAAGAAAAGCTTGTAAAAATAAGATGTAACTAAAGCTAGTACAGACTAACTTACAAGCTGTCATTGTAATTATGTTGCCATGTCTCACCCCATGTCCCAGGCCTTCAACGAATACATTCTTTGCTTTTGAGCTGAAAGCTTTTCCTTCTAGGACAAGAATAAATTCAATGTATTGAAAGGTTTTGTGAGTGAAACAGAAATTACAAACTGAAGAGACTAATGTGGACTCCAGATCTACAGTATACACTAAGGATAATAACCCTCTACACCTCAGCACTCTCATTGTTTAAAGTCGTATATTACGGGTCACTATAAAAGACTTCACACGTGCTGCAAATGATCACTTGGAGAAATCTGACAATCCTGCCTCTCTTTATGCCCAGGTTGGAAAGGGAGTTAATTCACTCCTCCAAACTAGCACCTTGCTGAGGATGTAAGTGCCTCTGTCCTCTGACTGTGACAGACAAGAGATCCACTTTAGAATCACAGGCACAAAAGACCTAAAATAGTTAAATGGATTTCCATGGTGTGTAAATCACATACCAACTAACTGCTGTTTATAAGCTTTTTCTCATGAACCTTGTACCTGCCACACAATACCATGGTCTAGGACAGAAAAAATATTAGTGCAGTTTGCCTTGTACTAGCACTAGGTTTTTGGGGTGGTTTTTTTTGTTTTGGGTTTTATTTTTTGTTGGTTTTTTTTTTTTTTAAGATACAACTCCTACTGCTAAAAAGAGGCAAAGAAGCTGCACCAATTGGAGAAATCTGAGAGAATATTCTATGGCAAAATGCTGGCAACTGTCACATTCATCAGCATAATATCAACATCAAGTTCTAACTCTCTTTAGCCACTCCCCCCAAAAGAACAAACTGAATATAGTCATTTTTAAGGACCACATAAGAAATACCAATATTAGCAATAAACTTTATTTGCAACATTTCACTGCTTTATCCTCAACCCCCTTCTTTTGCATGTAGTCCCCATTTCCATCAGCATGCTGGTTTTGGCTGGGATGGAGTTAACTGTGTTCACAGTAGTTAGTATGAACTATATTTTGGAATTGTGCTGGAAACAGTGTTGATAACACAGCGATGTTTTCATTCCAGCTGAGCAGCACTTGCACAGTTCAAGGCCTTTTCTACTCCTCACCCCACCCCACCAGGGAGGAGGCTGGGAGTGCACCTGGAGTTGGGAGAGGAAATAGCTGGGACAGCTTGACCCCAGCTGACCCAAGGGATGTCCCACACCAAATGACATGTTCAGTATAATGCAAACACAGTGTGAAAGAGCATTTTTAAAGTTTTAAAGCAAAACCATATTAGACCTTGAAAATAAGACATTTAACTCTCCTGTAAGGGTCCTAACAACATCCAGACCAAGAAATCACCAGATTTCTTGGATGGATAATCATGAAAGTTATCACCACAGAGTAATCAAAGAGTCTAGCTGCTTGGAAACTTGTTTAGGATGATAAAAACATTGTCCTGTTTCATTTCTCAATTTGTCCGAGCCATGGGCTGAATCTGATCAAAATATCTTCTGAAAACATTACCAGCCAAACAAACAATTCCATATTAAAACAAGAAACTTAGAAGAATGCTTTCCCCTAAAACTTTCTTGGTTCTATTGAAACAAATTTGTATTTCTTTATTTATAGATTCTCAGGAAGCTGGCTGACCTTAGAAAGGGAGATTTCCCTTAATTTATTACTATTGGAAATGGTTTAATTTGGCAACATACAAAGGTTAGCAAAGAGCCTCTTTCCCCCACACCCCAAAACTCCTGAGTATCTTCCCCATCCGTGCTTTCACAGGTGAATGCCCAGTTTTCAGGATCCTTGCCTGGACAGATACAGCCCCAGCAAACAGAAGCCTTTGCTCAGCTTCCAGCTCCCTGCTGGAGGATATTTGTTTAGGGGAGACACTACTGTAAAAGAGCAGGAAAGGAAGTAGTGCTGTGCATGGAGGCACATAAGGCACACTCGTTTTCACAGTGATGACCTGGCTAACACAAGAAACCTCTGCTGCTTTGCACTCCTGCATTGCTCTTGCTATGACCAACTTCTTGTAACTTGCTCAAGTAGAATTGTCAAGGGCCAGACTTGCATCTATCACTGAGAATAACGTGTGGTGTCCCAAACAAAATCACTATTAGTACTTCTCCAGCTGAGAAAGAGTTGTGACATTTACTGAAGTAATTCTGCTGTGTATTTCCTATAATTACTTCTTCAAACCCTTATCTGTTTTGATTGCTAAAGGTCCATGGCTAGCAAGGTCCAAAGGCTTCCTTTGGGGAAAGCAGGGATATAGCTTCACACAAAGAGGCCTTTAAACAAGAAGCATATTTTGCAGACAAACTGGCCAGTGCTCAATATATGCTTCTACTTTTCATTGGCATTACTTGAAATGTTGTGTTAGCAGAATTCTGTCCCTCACAAGTTTAACATCTCCCTAACCTTGACCAGCCTAATTACCACGATCTGTATCTGAATCCCTGCCCTGCATACTACCTTCACCAGAAAAAGTAGAAATAAGCACGAACACGATACAGGCAATGAGCTAGAAAAAAGCTTTTGTCTGTCCCTTCCCCCAAGATGATGCCAGTCGGGGAGTGACCTGTGGCTTACAAGGAGTTGGCAAATTGCCCTTTGGATACAGAAAGCAGATGGGTTATGAGCTACTGGATACTGAAAGGCTTAGACTTAGAGAGGTAAGAAAGGACATTGTTTGTTAAATCCATTCCTTAAAATCCTCATCAAAAGGCAACTGTCCTTTGCTAGCAGGCAGTTCATCTTGATGTCAGATCAATCAGGGCCACTGGTGCTTCGAAGACTTGTTACACTGATGCCGCAGAAGTAGCTGCCCTGCTCATATCCATTTCTAACAACTCTTTTCCAGCAATCTGCAATCCTCCCAGTCCACTCGAGTCATGCAAGAAACATCCAAAATAACAGCTGAAGAAATGGGTATAAAATGTTGGATGAAAGCCAGCAGCTCCCAGAAAACAGATCTTAATTCTATATTCCATTCCTCCAAGGCTGACTACAGGAGAACACGCAGTAACCAATTTCTTATGGGACCTTTAATCTCTTTGGACAGAAACTGGGAGGAATAAAGCACAGGGAGTCCATGAAGGCAAAGAAAAAGGCCTAAAAGAGACAGATGTAAGGGAGAGGTGACATTTTCAGATTTATTTCACTTGGTTGGACAGAAGCACACATCACTTGGGCCTTTCGTCCAGAAGAAGGGAAAACTAGAAATGACAAGTGAAAAAAATAACCCAGACTAAAGAACAAATTCACCCAAGAGTTTAAGAGGGGCTAAACTAGATCCCTGTACTATTTATGTAACAGAAAAATACTGAAATGACTGGCTATTTATGAGTAATTATCACAGCTATTATAAAAAGATTTGTTAAGGGAATTTTGGCTGTTATATAATTATTCTATGGGACACCATCTGTCTTTAAGTCTTCATAAAATTAAACATATGTTGTTTTCACCAACTGCTGTAGTAGACTCACATTCTCATCCTGCTTACGTGCTGCAACATAAGAAGTCTATTCATATCACCGGGAATATGTCAGAGCCAAGTATCTAGTGCTCTGCTAGCAGCTCCTTTGGGAAGCCAGGCCTCCTCCTCCCATGCTCAACTAGTAACTGGAGGGTAACTCAAGGGTTGCACTAACTCATCATACATAGCTTAGCCTCTTGCTTTGCTGCAGCTTTCCTTTGGCAACAGAGCTAGGATATGAATATTAAGGGATCTTTCGGCTCTTCTTAGCTTTTTTATTTTTCCCTCCTCTTTCAAGTTCAGGAAGAGGACAACTCAGAACTTTGACTGCTCAAAGCGTTCCTGTCAATAAAACAGGGTCCTCTGCAGCAGCTTCCTACTCCATCTCTTCAGAGAAGGTTTTTGGATAGAATCAAAGGTATATATTCATTTTCCTTCCAATAAATATTGCAGGCGTGGGCCAAAGGGCTTCAGAATTATTACAGAGGAAAGAGGAGGGGATAACACATTTAGCACCTTACTTCCCCAATGTTCTTGACAAGAGGTCAGCAAAAGTTTGAAGAGTGGTAGTACAAGAATTGTCCCATAGCAATTCCATCTTTAAGTCCACTGGTAGGCCATGGTACAGGACCAAAACTTTGCAAAATCTAATACATTCCTCCTCCCCCTCAAAAATTAGTTCCAAGTAGTCACAAATTATGCTGGCTAGTCATAAATAAGCCTTGCTATTTTGAGATACCAGTATAACAAAAAACCCCAAACAAATAAAACCCAACCATCTCAAAATAAGACAAAACAAAATTAGCTGCTGAGTCCAGGAACTGCAAGGAAGACCCAGTTTTACCCGTACCTGTCAAGGCTCTCAACTCAAAAGCCCTTAGAAACAACTATGCATCAAAACCTCAAGCTAGCAGTGCTGCTGAAAACAAGTGAAAGTTTAAACCAAAACATGTTTTACCAAATAAAGCCAGCCCTTTGCCTCAAGTCTATGTTTCCATTTCATTATTTCCCTTAAGTACAGAAGAGTTAATATAATTTGTTATAGCCACTAGGACAGTTACAACACAGTTAGCTGCCTCTCTTTCCGAGAGCTCACAGAAGGAGCAATAACCTCAGAAACTGGACAAGCAGAATCTGATTTCACTTTTTAAAAAATTTTAGAATGGCTAGCAATTACAAAAACTGAAATAAAATAATCCTAATTAAAAATTGAACACACAGTTGATTTGGCACCGTACTTGACACATTAACTTGTTAGAACTGATAACAAGTCCTGCAAATTTAAGCCTCTTACAGAAAATTGGCTACAAGGCTTTAAACAAAAGATGTGGCATGCAACCAAGACTACCTAAATGAGAAAAAACAACAGTCAAAGACTGGAGCCTTTAGGGGAGGTTTACAAAAGGTATTTTGTACAGACCCACACATGTTACCCACTACTGAGGAGAATTACTGTCACAAGTCACCAGGTTCAGGTCTGAGAGCTACACAGCACTTTGTGTAGCCACACAGGTGGTGCTGGTGAGTTTGTGGGCTCCATCCCCGTGCAGCCCATCCACTTAAGAGCAGGGCTCCATGATTCTTGTGGGTCCCTTCCAACCCACTAATTCTGTGATAAATTCTGTTTAAAAGTAGCACTCCACTCAGTTGAGAAGGAAGGACAGTGTATGGCAACAGCACTCAGGCCATTTTTGTTCTGCAGGAATAAAAGGAAATTAGCAGGGCACAGCCCAAGGCCAGAGCAGGAGCTGCCTGGGCCCTGAGCCTGTCACGGGGGGGTGGGCAAGGCTCCCTCAAGCCACCTGTAGTGCCTTCCATCCAAGCCTCAAAACACTACACTTTCAGTGACTGGGGCACCACATGGCACAGGCCCACACAGTGCTCACCCACACTTACTGCTCAGTCCAGCAAGTCTTACAGTGTCAAATACGGAGCTGGGCAGCAAACAGACCCAGAGTGGCTTCTTTACCCTCCTCCAGGCTGTGCAGATGTGTTCCCTCATGGCAATCCCCTGGTATCAGCCCAATTTAATCAGCCTGGCTGCAGCACTGGGACACTTGGCCCCAAGACACCATTTACTTCTTAGCATTGGGCACAATGGACTGGACAGACTGACCAGTTTCCTCTCAGAAAATCTACTCTGTTAAAAGATGCTGGCCAATCTCCATCAATTCTTTCTATCCTTCCAGATCCAAATAAGCTTGTGTTTGGCTTCACCTCACAAACAGTGAAAAAAGTGAAAGGCAAAAGTTGTGAAAGAAGTTTTTTAAATCCTCCTCAACCATCAGTATTCTCTGGTAAGAGCTTTTAAAACACCTAATAGCAAATTAACCAAGGCAGGGTTTCATCATCCAAACTGACTATATATTAAATGTTTATGGTTCCATCAATAGTATTGAAGCTGGGGGGTGAACAGTGGCAGTACTGCACATCCAGCACTGCTTCAGTGTTACATCTTAAGAACTCTACTAAACACATATTTCAAATATTTTACAGTTCTGTAACCTAAGGGCTAAAATAATTCCACCTGCCATGATCTGCCCAGTTTTAAGGCAAAAAACCTCCACACACAAAAACCAGGAGACAAGATCATCTGCAAACTGGCACACTTTTTTCAAACACCTTTGCTAAGTTTCCTCATGTTAATCCCTTTCTGGAAATGTGTAATTTCTGAAATATTTTAAATTAATCTCCCCTTGGGAAAGCCTATTTCCCTGCCTGCTGCCTCTCCCCAGCCAGTGATGGCGCAATACAGCAAAGCAGCTGCAAGTCTGAGGACTGCCAGCTTGGGGCAGCTTCACTCAAGACAATAAGGAAATGGATGCTGCATGACTTCTGTATTAAAAGCTCCACCTCAGGGCTGATACAGACACTCCAACTTGATTAATAAGCACAGGACTGGAGCACAGCAATATTTCTAGTATATGAACAAAATCAGTTCAAGTAATTGAATACCAGGGAACAATACTTAGATTCAGCAACAAATTCATTGTTAAAAGGATTATTTACCACTAGCTACTCTAGATGTATTTTGATGAGCTCCTGTTTGTTGATCTTTAAATTGCTTTGTTTCCCTACAGATTATACAAAGAAGGTAAAAATAATTTCTTTGAAACACAACCCAAGAAAAAAATTATAGTGTTGAATCTCAGCTCTTGTGGAAGGTTTTAAAAGCATTCACCTAAATTTACTATTATATTGTCATGCAAAATAGGCTTTCAATAGCATCAGTGCCAATACATCTCACACAATAAAGCAACTTCCAGCACACTGAGAAATACAGCTTCTGGGAGAAAATGTTAAGATAAAGTCTCATTCCAGCTGATGAGAAAAACCCATTCACTGTAAAAGCCTTTTCACATGCAGGTAGCTCTGCTGCTCTTGAACATGAAAAATGAGTTCCATCACATCACTCTTCCCAGCAGTGCTGTTTCTTTCCTTGAGCTCTGCTGAAAGCACGAGCAGCTAGGAGTGGCTAGTGAGGGCAACTGGAGTACACCTAACCATATCTGAAGAGAAACTCAAATTCATGGATCAGCTAACAGCAAAAGAACCTCTGCTACAAAAACCATCTGCTGTTTCAGGAACACTGGGCTGCATTTCATTTGATTTCTTTGCAGGAAAGGCATATTCCTAGGAGAAGGGCAGGAATGCAGTGTTCTCTGCTAATTAAGGAAACACTAGAAGAAAATGAGTGAACACAGACGAACACAACCACTCCACATTCAAAGTGCAGGTAGAAAGAACACAAAGATCATCTGTCCCCACCAGGAGGCTGGGGTGCCACCAAGAGCCAATAGAAGAGAAATGGCAACACAGCAGCCACACAACCTCTCTTGGCAATGTTCACGCACTTAATGCATGATCATGGCTACGTGTCAATAAAGCCATCTACACTACAGCAAATTCAAAACACCAATTCCCTCTTCCTGCAATTCTGCTGAAGAGAATCTGGTCTAAAAGTAAGAGAACCTTCCTGTCCTATTCCACGCAGTATGGACGCACTAGCCACTGTGCAAGCAAAAGAAAAAGAAAAATCACACACTAGTGTAATCCCAAAAAAGATACCCCAAAAATTTCAGGCCTAAATAACCCAAATCACACTTGCTATTCGGCAGGTTAATCACTCAACTCTATTTCTAAGGCATGAGGTAAAAATGCCAGTTGCATTTAAAAAAAGGTTAAAGCAGGTTACAAAACAATGCTGAAATGAAGGGGTTTATATGGTATAAGAACCAATGATACACTGGAATGAAGCAAAGAATAAAATAAAGTTCACTGTATAACTACTAATATACAGCAATTACTTGGGAGTAAAAATGATTATGTAGTCCTGCAGCGGGCAACTTGCATTAAACGGAGAGGAAAAGAAAAGCAAGGACAAGCCTAAACTACAGGTAACTAAAAAGCAACCAAAGCATTACAGATTTAATACTCCCATTACAAACAATCTTCAATAAACTTGTGATAACTGCTTGATGTTTGACATCTGCACACAAAATAAATCTTTTGAAGTTGCTACCATTTCAAATTCACTGCACCCCGGCATTTAGCCTGCAAGCAGAACACCAACAATAGCACAGAGAACCTCCACTACATTCTCTTACAGCTGATCCCGATCTCCTTTCCAGGAATATGTGGGCACATATTGATGTGCTTTCTGGCAGGGTTTGGTCTGTGCCTATGCAAGTGACCTTTTATCGGCAACAGTTCTTAAGCCTCAGATCTTCCCTCCAATGCTCATTCCTCCTCCATCCTGGCACAGAGGCTGCCTTCCTCCTCAAGACACTACTTTCTTTGGCTGCACTCTAAACTGGAACTATGAATTATGTCATTTTCAAAGAAAACCAAGTAAGACATAAGAACAATACATTTGCAACCCATATAATTTCACAATTCAGCTGAGAGCTGTCAAACCAACAGTGACACCAGTACAATTAACAGTGTCGCCTGCCAGCAAATGGAGAATCTGCCACCAAGACATTCACTTCATATAACACAGAGCTAAAATTCACCAAAATTTTTCTGAAAGGACGCTCCTCAAAACAAACTAAGCATCATTAAGGTGGACAGGATTTTCCATTTTGTTCTGCAAGAAGTAACTGAATGTAACTGGAAGCATCAGGAAAAAGCAGTATTATTACTATAAAAGATTCGGAACTTAAGAGTCCTAATAATCAAATACTTGGAATTAAAACACCAGACGTGTCATTTGCACCTCACAACTCTCTTACTGATCCGTTCTGCAGCCACTAGAACACCCTTGACAATGACCTAGATGTAAAACTTAAGCATTAATTTTGTAAGCACAGCGCTTAGCAGAACTAAAGTTTTGATCAACAAATGAGTCACCAGTGCTGAAGAAAACAAAGAACTGGCACACTAGAACAGAGTCCTTATCTTCTGCTTCTCCTATCACCACTATGTCCTTCAACACCATAGAAGGAACCCCAGTAAGGAAAGCGACCTTTCCCAGCAGGCACTGCCACATGCAATTCACTCCACAGCAGGGGACCCCAGTAACAACACAGCTCTTGTGAGAATACATTCCCAATGTATGGGACAGCTGTAGCCACTGCTTGACACTGCTCTTTTAGCTGGTCACCAGTTTCATTTCCTCAGAGCATCTGGTTTCCAAAACCTTAAGCAGAAGCTAATTTTAGCAGTGGCGAGTAATCTTAGCAGATTTAAGAAACTCAGTGTGACTATGTTCCAATAGCCGTTCCTACATTTCTAAGTGTCCAGCTGACTTCTCTGTGGTCCTTGCGGTTGCTGGCTACAAATAGAGCTCAAGGAAGGAGCCCACAAAAATCCATTTTGGTTCTCCTTATCAAGCTACAGTAGGGAACAAACAGAAGGGAAAACCCAGGGAGATCATCCTGCAATATAACCAACAAGGTAGAATGATATTTGGAGTGACTGCTTCCTTATGTACACATTCGACCCAGATTTTAAAATCTGAAATTTTTTACTAAAAGGAAAAAAAAGGAAAAGTTCCTATGCTCATATCATTAAATATAATGAAAAGCATAGTGAAACTAAATGAAATAATAACTTTCCAGTAAGAGTGAAGCACCCTAATGCTGCATCAGTGTTGCTTTGCGATTCACACTGCACTGTGGAACAGTGGGATGATGCTAACATACAAGGACAACTCCTCTACAAGTTTTTGGCTTTTATTGTGAGAAGAGATTTGAATAACAATAATCAGATGCCCTAGTTATGTAATGAACTCTTAAAACATTTCCACATGTATTTTCTACAACACTTGAGATCTTGCCCTAAGTGGCACATTTATTTGTTCCACAGCAGATCGTGCCTTTACTTTGCATTTGTGTACACTCAAATACTGCTTTACACAAGTACCTCAACTACACCACAGTTCAGACTTTTTATACTTGCAGATAAGTGCTCTTAAGAGCAGCAATAATGTGTATGACATGTACTATCCAGAAAAACTACACTAAGTGTAGTTTTACATAATACAAGAGAAGTATTAAAGAACCAACAGATGGGAACTCTTAATGCAGAGACAAACGTTACAGCCCTATTTGCAATGGCCACTTTGTTCACCAGAACGTCCTTCCATGTTCTCCCAAACAGTGACCACGAGAAAGACAACAGAGGTAATCACTGGGTGTGGGGAGGGAGGGCATTCAGCATTTTCAAAGAAAACAGCTTGTAACAGTGCTCACTAATGTACTCATAGAACAGGGACTCTTACAGGTTAAATTAACACGGCATGTTACAAAATTTGCCACGGTCACTGCTCACAGGCTTTAATCCCAGCTGAAATTACAAGATCTTCCCTCCTAGATGCTTGGCCTCTCCATTTTGTGCAGTTTCAGTTGCTGCATCCATGAGTGTTAATAATAATCAGGAACAGAGCTCTCCCTAAGACTCTCCCACCATCACTGGGGGAACAGAGCTAACCAATAACCTCTCATGAAATCGTTTACTGAGCCAAACTTACTGGTAACTAGTAAAGAGGTGCAGTGCCATAATGTACTCTCAAGTCAGAAAAGATGGCATGTGTAGAATTCAAAGACTTGAACTGTCATTAAAAAGTAACGAAAAAAATATTTTAAAACTCAGCAAAATCTTTTAGTACTAGCAGTCAGCCATCTTTTTGACCAAGCCCAAGTAGGAACACGTACTCACGTACAGCAGTTGAAGTTGGTATTGAATATCCAGAGCAATGTCAGCCAGCTTTCCTTCCTTCCATTAGGCAAAACCACTGGAAAAGCTACATGAGGACCACCTGGGGAGATGACCATCGGATCCATTTGCATAACTCGACACAGAGAATCCGAACCTCCCCCTAACTCCAAAAAGAACTTTCTCATAAGAAAAATCCTCATTTCTTTTCCTTCACCAAACGTGCTCTATTGTAGGAATCAACCACAAAATATAGGGCAGATGTGGCACTCAGGGACATGGTTTCACTCTGCCTCACTCTCCTTTCACCCCCAGTTCTTGCATTGAAGTCTTACTCTGAAAACTTAAATTTTTTAATTATAAAACAAACAAAAACATCACGCTAAAGCAGGGGCCTTCACTGCAGTTTATTATTAAAGGATATTCAGCTTTTTGAAAGTTCTAACCCTTAGAGAATGCAAGAAGTATGCATTATATCCCTACTACTGGCAAATATGGACAAAATTACCTGTTGACTCTCAACCCCTCAAGCACTTGCAAACAAACAAGCTCCACTCCACAGCACATCCCCTTATTTTGCTCCGCTTTCTATGCAGCTCATGATCATACACTGCTACTGTCGGCTACCTGTCCTTCCCTCAGCAAGGAGCTGAATAAAGGCAGCACAAATAAAGCCCTGGCAAGGAACTGCAGAACTACACAGATTTCTATTGCCCTGCCACTATTCCCTACTCAACGTGCTGTGGACTAAGAGAAGAGAAAATTCTCAGAATAACAAGCACCAAGGCCTTGCAGCACACAGCTCAGGCAGCAGCGCCGTGTGTATTGAGGCTGGCACCACAGGCTACACACTCAGTTCAAGCTGTCTGGAAGCAGCAGAACAAGTTACAGACTGCCAGAGAGGCAACTGTGAGTTACCTGCACTGCTGAGCATTGCTCCTTACCTGAGTTTCTGAAGTCAGCATAGAAAGACCGAAGGGGAACTGTGCAGCACTTTCAAAGCTAAGAACTCAGCTTTATTTGTCACACACTACCAAAGGCAAAAAGTGGTGCCCCCTTATTCTTTCTCCTCCAATGCGTTCGGTATTCTCAACACTCTCCCAACCACTCGTTAGTTCACCAAACAATTCAAGCAGTGAGCCAGTTTTTGCTCACCATTTAGTAACATTCAGCGTTACCAATCCTTACACCATTCCACCATCACAGCTCCAAATTTAACATTGCAACAACCATACCTATTTTTTTGATGTAGAAACAATAAACATTGGGCTAAAAAAAAAAGTAGCAAAACAAGTTGAGACAATGTTTACATTTGAAAGGTTTCCCATCCCTCCTTTTACCTACTCCACTAACAAAAACACTACTTCCTGAAGTCTACCCTAATGCCAAATTTTGCATTATTGTTTCCATTCCAGATATTTCAAAATGAAACACTTTTAGAAATATGCATCTACAGCAAGGATGACAAGAACAACCATTTTGGTATGCTGTCAGTGGGAACATATACAGCACTTTTACTAGATATGCCATTACAACACAGATACTCCTACTGAGAAAAACATGAATATATTGAGGGGCTGCACACCAGTCTGAAATGCATCCTTGTGCTATTTCGGTTAATAAAGATGTTTTTGAAAACTCCAGCTCTTTCCTCTTTAAAGCCTTCCACCTACAAAAGAACAATGCTCAGACAGGCAGCAGTCTCCATACAATAGCTGTTCTCTAGTATACCAGGGCATTTGTTTCCTAGGAAAAAAAAAAAAAAAAAAAAAAACAACCCAAAAAACAAAACAACCCCACTAACAAGAAGTATCCAGTATGTTAAATATGCAAATAAAGTAGGTCACGCCTGTCATATTTCACTCAACGGAGCAAAGAATCCACAACTCCTTATATTCTGAGTACAGGATTACTTTTTCAGTAACTGCTCAAAACTGAATGATGTCCCTTTTTCCACAGGCACCTCTGAAGTACAGTGCTGTTTAGGAACAAATGCAAGACCAGCAAGAAAGGACTTTACTTATAGCATGAACATACATGTTGTTTTAATGCCAACATAATTCTTAATGCAAGTGTATTGTAAATAGCCAGCTGTCTGCACAGCCTACCCAGGTCCTACCAAAGCACTGACAAGAGCAAGCCACAGCAAAACAAAGCCTATTATTCCAGTCCAAAACCTTACCAAATCCTGGGCAAGTTTTCACTGTTTGTCTATAGCCTATAAGAGAGACCCAGTCAGAGTAATTGGCTTCTTAACACTGAAACCAGGCCAAGCCTCATTGCTGTAGGAAGTAGAGGAAACAGAACAGAACAAACTACCCTTTTCAACAATACTTTTCAATGTCCTCAAGGTAATCTATCAGCAGTTGTTTCCCAAACTTCCATGAAAAAATGGAAGGTCCTGGGAACACTAAACAGATCAGTGTCAAAAAAGAAAACAACCCAACAGCTGCATGCCTCATTCTTTCTTACTAATGTGTTCTTCACTGTTACACTTGAAATGACATTTCAAGAATACACTTGGTCAGAACGAGAAGCCCAGTTATTTACAGTACTACAGTACCCACAGCAGTACATAGGCCAGGGCAGTCAGCCCTAACCAAGTGTCAAAAAACTCAAAATCTCATGATCAGCCTGTTTGAAGGCATTGCAATCACCCAGCACAATGCTAACAAATGAACAAAGTATCTTATGTTGTGAAAGGACCATGCCAGCAAGCATAAAAGCTGTCAGCTGAATCACACCAGCGCCAGGCCAATGAATTCTACGCTTGTAGCTCCACCCTCCCTCTCTGACACTGAGACTCTTCAGCTCATGTTAGACAGGGAGTTGTAATTAAAGGGCACTGGTTATAACTGAGGGTGGAATGAACATTGCCTGAGAAAAGGAAATCACCACCAATGCTACTTGTGTTGCTTCTACAATCTTTGCAAATCACGGCACAATAGTAGGCAATTACAGTCTAACAAGTACTCCAGCTACCGCTCCCATTTGCTTATTTTCCTGCCTGCAAAAGAAAGCAGCACAAACATCAAAAGTGCCCTCGTGAACTCTTCATGTCCATTTTTTAGTTATGAGATTAAAGAAGAAGAGGATGTAGATATGCTACTCAGTTCTCTTCCTCCCCTTTAAAGAATAACATAAATACAAAGATATGCCAAAAGTACAGAAAAATGTTATTTATTTAATCAGCCAGGAAAGGACAGGGAGGAGCTTTACACAAAAATCTATCTTCTGAACCCACAAGCAAGTCAAGTGACAGTGATTCACAAAAATGTATTCAAGGATAATACCATTTCAGAACCAAAAACAAAAAAGTGAGCACCATCAGCTGACAGGAACAGTAAAATTCCTGCAATTAATTTCACATGTCCTTAGCAAATTTCTTGGGTAATCTCACCACACCCTGGAGTCTTCATACCAAAATATTCTTGAACTAATCAGAATCAAGCAGACAAACAGCAAATCAATTCTCATTCTCCCCCGGTAGAAATCTCAGTTTAAGATAAAAAGAAGGAAAAAAAGGAAAGGAAGAGTCAACCTGCTGTTTACAACAGCTCTCTAGAAGAGCAGCAAACAGATCTCAGTTTACTCAATGCAGGCCCTGGCTGGCAAGTTCACCTGGCAGCCTCCCTATTGTTTGTACCAGCCGGGGTGGAGTTACAGGGGAGAGTTACCAAGAGCCACAAGCGCTCTGCCGCTGCACCTCAGCGCGGAGGCTGCACAGCCACTTGCTGTCCCCCTCACCCTGCTGCATGTGACACGGAGAGAGGATGCCAGCTCTTCATCTGCACCTGCTACTAGCATGGAACTCACTGAAGAAAAAGGACACGCACGTTTCTCATCACCTGTGCATTTTGCTTTCATTTATCAGTTCACTTGCGCAATGTTGTCCCCTTGCCCCATCACCACGGTAGCTTTCACCTGCCTAATCAGCAGAATAAAAGGAACAGCATGAGCAAGTCCTGATACTTCTCTCCCACCAAATCCATAAAGTCAATTATAGAAATCAAGACATTTTTAAGGTAATACGATGGTGGATAAAAAGGTTCTAAAGTTAGGCATGTTTTGCTTTTAGGCTTTCACAATGTTATAAGAAATTTCACAGTATTATTAAGAATGACAAAATGGTATTCAGCCTGTAGCATTCACTGTTGCAAGGCCTTGTATTTAAAGCCAAAATGTGTCTACATTAAAGAGAAACAATGGAGTCATTGCACAAATCATCCACATCCATGCTCCAGAGGGCAGTGGATAAAATGAGCAGAGGACCCAAACAAACTTGCATTGAGGACTAGCTGACAATTATACAAATGGAAATGAAAAAGAGCAGGTTTTCATTTCTTACATTATTTTCAGGGGCTGAAAATGAACCCTTTACCGAAATGCTTTTCCTTAGGGCTGCCTTCCAATCCTGACTGTGCCCTGAAGACAAACCCAACATGACAGAAGCTACAACACAAAAGGATGCAAGTTTAATGTTGCATTCCATGGTGGAGAAAAGGGAAAAAAAATGAAAAATAAATATTTCAAGAAGAGTTAAAAAAGCAAAAACCAAACACTCAAAATATTAGTCAGTTTAATTTTCTTTCCCATAAAGGTGTTGGAATTCAGACTCTGACTGTCATAGTTAAAACATATAAGAGGACTAGCAAAAATGTGAGTACTTTTTAAAAACAATATTCAATGTCATTTGCATAAGCCAAATGCCCAATAAGCCAAACCAGCCTGCAGAATCTGAGGCAGGAAAAAGTAGGGGAAGCAAAGTTACTTTAATAAAACAATTAAAAACAATCATCATCCTCACCACTTTCCGCCTACAAGGAATAGTCCTCATATTTAAGCACATTGAGCCAAAAACATCTGCTATGTCAGAAAAGCACAGGGAAAAAAAAAACCCAAAACAACTTCCTAACAAAAAAACCCCGAAAAAATGAAAAAACAACCAACAAAAAACACACCACTGTTGGGTCAGGAATTCCACATAGCCAGTTTTGTGGCACGGCATTTCATCCCACCACTCAGTAGCTTAAGTAGCTCCCTCTCCACCCTCTGGGGTTGAGACCCCCAACACGAGCATTTTAAGACACCAAGTTGCAAAACAATAAAAGCCCATTGGAGAAAACACTCGGGCTCACTGCTGCGCCCTCAGTCCCACACGCCGCACAATAGCAGCACAATGGTTCTGCTGTTTCTAACACTCCCACTGACTTCATGGGGAGATGAGAACAGGAATTAGCCCTGGATCTTCAGCAGCCATGAAAAGCACACAAAGAGTCCATCTCCTCCAGGCAGTATGAAAAGCAGAAAGACTCGAGCTCTTGGTGAAACCCACATCTCCGATTCTTTTCTCTGCAAACTGCTCCAGTGACACAAGTACATAAAACATTTAGAGTTACTAGATTGCTGCTGCTATTCAGCTCAGTGGCAAAGACTGTGACTGAGACAAACGCAGAGGAAATTCTTGAGGAAAAGAAGAAAGTCAAGTGAAGATGATGTAGGAAGGTCTGATCTGCCATCGCACTGCCAGCCAAGAGTGGCCACAGGAGACCTTTGTATTTTAATTTATGCTCTCTCAGTCGGGCTGAGGAGCAGCAGCTGCTGCAGTCGGAGCAGAGAAGGCGCGGCTGTCAGCAGAGCAGACGGGAGGGCAGTCCTTGTGCCTGCTACCCTGCGGAGAGAAGAAAGAGCAGGAAAAGAAAGGCTTCCCCAGCAGGGACCCCTCACTGCAAGAACAGATTCTGGCTGGCAAGAGCAAAAGCTGTCCTCTTACACGAGTTTCAGCAGTATTGGTATGGAACAGAAGTGAAAAAACAGAACATGGAAAAAGAGTTAAAATATATACATATACACGCTCACAAGCATACCTGTATCTATCTATCTATATATATATATATAAAAGTAAACATGCTAACATATACTGTCCACACTAGATTTTATTAATGCTAGAAAAATTCACAGCTTTCTAGCAATCACACTTTTGGAAGTAGAGCTAGCCTATAGCATTAAATTCAATTTGCAAGATGGGTTTATTTCTCATTTACTAGAATCTACCATATGCAAGATCAAGGCACAATGCAGAACATGGTTATACAGGGACAGCGATGGGGCAGAGAGGAACAACTCTTCGTTGCTGCCAAGAAAACAGGAATTAATCCAAGTACTTCACATACATATTACCAAACAAATCCACAAAACCACACCTCCCCACAAAAAACACACAAAACCACACATCTAAAAACTTAAGAAAACCAAAACAACCAACTAAAGTGATACACACTTAAATGCTAAAAAAAAAAGCCTTAAAGTGTTTTGTTCCATTGTCCAACTTCTGATTGAAGTACTTCCAAAATAGGTCCCCATGCAGCAAATAAAACAGTTTTCAAGATGGACAGCTACCAAACTGTTTTCTCAGGGCTTTTTTTTTTTTTTTAAGCTTTCCTACAGAATGACTAAGTTCTTTACCTGGAAATCCAGTTCCCAAGGGGATCAGATCATGGACCTGAGCCCTGGGAATAAGAATGTACAAAGGCATTCAAAAGCACTCATTTATTTTTAAGGAAAACAAAAAGTCTTAGAATTCTGTAAGCTATGTTTTTTCTTATTCTCTAGTCTAGTAAACTAGCTTAAATCTGAAGTCAGTCTCTGTATGGTCACATAGCTTTAAAGGATCTGATCATCCCATTGTGTTTATGTTGTTCTCTTGCCTCTCTTCTTTGTCAGCCAGTTAATACCAGTCACCATCCATGACACATTCTTCCTTCTTTCCCAGGACTATTGTGCAAAAAAAATAAGAAAAGTCTCACATTTCATTTATCAGATATCCAATGTTGTGCTATAAGGTAAGATGACTTTTATAAACTTGCCTTGATTAACAAATTTTCTTGGGCTACAACACAACCTTCCAGATCTTGACTTAAAAAGCACCAATGACTCCACTCTCCTGCCTGGCCACTGATTCACCTCTTGCAACCCCTCAGGGTTCTGCTCTCAGCACAACACTGATCTCTGCCTCACAGACAGCCTAAGCAGCTCAGCCCAAAAACCACACATTTGCTTAGGAGCTTTTCTCAGGGCCCAGACAATAAAGGAACTTTACACCTTTCCTTCCAAAATAACAGGTAAGTGCTACATTTGACCTTTTATGTTACAGCAAATTACTGGAACTTTCCAAAATAGTAATCAAAGGAAGGCATAGTCTGATGTCTGCCTGAGAATACCCTTCAGATTCACCTGCCCATCACAGAATTTTTGGGTTTTGTACACTATTTTGTTACTTAGTAAGAATGCACCGTAATCAATGGCAAAATTAAATAAGGATTCTGAGAGTTGAGGCTTGCATGTTTCTTCCTTTTGTGAAGCCCGGGAATGAGAGGATGAAAAAGACAAAACTGCAAGGAATTGCAATCCTACATAAAAACCTGCCAACTGTGTGTCGTACTGTAAAGCATGGCCTGGGCTGAAAATGGTTATTTCATTGTAACTGGAGGAACTGTGAAGAGATCCAACTAGGTCACCATCTGGAAACTTAAAGCTCCTCTTCCCAGCAGCAAGCTTTTTCATCTGTGACATCCAGCTGCAGTTGCTTTGGACGGTACACTCACTTGACTTTACACGCCTCCTACATTTGTAATTCAACCATCTGAACCACTGAAAAGGAAGGTGTCCAAAATTTGTTTCTTAATGGTATTATGTGGAAAAGCCGGGGGCAGGGTACAGCAGGTAGCAGATAAAAGGTGTTTCAAGCTACATTCTTCAGATGCAGGATTTTCATTGTGGTTTCACAGAAGCTAAGCAGATGAACATGAAAATTAATTGACTCCAAGGTGCAGAATGCTTTATTAGATGCCTGTTGGAACTCCACCTCTCCCAAAGTAAGCCAACACTAATGGAAAAAAGGTACAGCTAACAACTGGATGTCACTCACTTCAGAAAATTAGAGATTCAACAATCAACCAGATAAATTCACAAAGAAAAAATCATATAGTGATACCAAGTACAAAGATACTAATTCTAGATCTGAAAGGCTGGGGATTCAGAGCATATTCCCCAAGATTTATTACTTTGTACCTGCCTTGTTTCTTACACTTCTCAACAGCTCTCTTCCCCTAGCCACTTTCTGAGGATATTTACCTTAAACAGACCTATTGCCTGGTGCAGCATGATCACAGCTATGGCCTCCTAATTGCATACCTAAAAAGGTTGAAGTCTTCCTTGGCAGTGACACCTTATTTTAGTTATTTTCTATATGAGGAAATGCTTCAACCAAGCATAGTATTAGACATCAGAGAGAAAAGACTAGATCACATCACAGCACATCCCCCATAAAACCTTCAAAACAACTTTCTGTCTAGCTCCATGCAAGTTTTCATTCTTGCATCCTATCCAAATCCAAGAACATTCCCCTTTATTTTAAATGCAAAATACTCATATATAGGGAACTGATTAATAGTGAATGTGTCTGAATTTAAAACAATGTTTTAAAGCCATACATTTTCATTAAAGTAAAAATTTCTTGAAAATGTCAGAGCTACCTTTAATAAGCTCAAAAAATTACTTGCAGTACTAGCGTTTGAAACTTAGGAAGATTTACTTCCTTTTGCTTACTTTACTGATGATTATAATTTGTTAGGAACATTGCATAAACAACAAATACATAAACCTCACCCTACTCTTACTGTGAACACTGAGAATCCATTTTGAAATTTTGTAACAATTTACAGACCCTGAAGTACAAATTGCTGGCATTATCTCAGGTTAAACCAGAAAGAAAAATTTTCACTAGACATATTCATTGTAAAAGTTCACAGGAGAAAGAAAAACCTCACCTTTATGACCCTTCAGTAAAGTACAGCAGAAATACCATTCCAGACAAACTCCTACTGGGTCATACCAGACCAGTATTAATGGTTTCATTTCCATAATTTCTGTAGCAACTGTAGCTCTGCAGATTTGAACATTCCTTTCATACCTTAGGATTTCCTAACTCAGCCTGGGGTTGACCAAAGGTATCAGACTTTGAAAACAATATGGAAATGACAATGTGTCCACAGAGTTGAGCTAATTAAGATGAAATATTCCCAAGGGACATTGTTTAGTGTACAGTAGACAGGTTTTCTTTCAGATTGGGTCTGTCCATAGAAATGAGTAATTATGCCAAATACTAATTGCAGGGTTAGTGTTTGACATGGGCACCACTCAAAAAAATCCCCTACATGGCTTTAAGTCAGGACAGGTAAACCAGTCTGGTGTTTCAGCAGCAAAATGGTTCTCCCAGTCACATCCTCCCCGAGGGAAGCTGTTCTCCTCCCATGTCACTCTTCACTGTGAAGAGAAGACCAGTCCATGAAGCCGCATCTTACACAGGCTTTAAGTTGGTTCAGCTGGCAAGGACACCATTGTCAACTGCCCTGTGGGACAAAACCATCAAAACTCCAAACTACCTTTGGACTGTATCGAACCCCAGGCAGAAATTAAAGATTATTCAAAAATGCCCTTTTATCACATCTTTCACACCATACAAAACACAGCCAAACATATTTTAAAACAAACAAACAAACAAACTTTTTCTAGGTATTTAAATTGTTAATCCACACAAAGGTAACAGAAATCCAGATTACAGGATCTTTAAAGAAACATTTTTTTTACTTCTTTATCATTAACACTTCAACTTGTTTAATAAGAACTATAGGTGCATTGATATACTGTTTCTTCACACACAAGAGAGAAAAATAAGAGCAAGATTCTTTCCCCTAGGGAACTCCTTTGCATTGGATCTGGTGAAAAGGCAAGGCTCAGCACTCTCCTCCAAAACCTTGGAGCAATTTTTGGCTCTGGAGGTTAACATTTCATATAAAGGTACGTGGCAATGTAGGAGACTGGGGATTCAGTGCAAGTTCTTCATCTCACTTGGTGGTATGATGAATCTAAAATCAGGGATTGTTAACCTTGACCTTTTTTTCCCTAAACCGTCAGTAGGAATTAGTTTCACATTTCTTCAAAGCCCTCCTTAAGGGCAAAAAGAAAAGGTGGCTCTTGTTGTTTACTTTTAACAGTATTGAAACCATTGGTACTAGCACAAACTAAAACTACCTACTCATACTGCTTTACCACAAAGTGCTGAAACAATCCCAATAGTAGGAAATAAATGCAATATCCATCAAGTTCTGCACTTAGAGGGACTGTTTTTCTACTTTTTCTCTATCAATTATCAAAGCATAAACAAAACTAGACCTAGATGTTCAGTTCCCATTCAGCTGTGAATTGATTTTCAGGCATAATTTATATACACACACCTTCTTTTATGCTTTGTTTACAGAAATTCTTCTATCTGACACACTAGCTTACTTAATAAGACAGCATTAGCAGTAATAGAACATATTTCATACAGAAGTCATTACCTTTAGCCTAAGCTGTTGTTAAAGTTCAGCTGCCACTAATAAAACGTGGAGATTTCTTATGTGGCCGCTGGTAGAGCACGTCAGTGGTGGTGCTTTAGAGCTGGGCATTAGTAGCTCCCCTGGACACTGATGTATCACAAAGTTGCTGATATTATGTACATGCCTGGCAAAAGCAGGACTCAGTACTCAATGAAGTGCTGGGAATCTCTACTTATAAAAAATGAAAGGAGTGACAAGCTTGCTGCCCAGACTGATAGCAAGGCACACAGCCTGCAGAAACCACTGTTTTCTGCACATATTTCAGCACATGTAAAGGTATTTCATACAAGCAAACCACTACTCTGCAATGAGGATGAACTCTGCGTCCTTCATCAGCTAAATTCTCTCACTGCTCCAAGGATTAGAGTCTCACAGAGCTCCTGTAGCTGCAGGGAAGTGATCATGTAATGGATGGCCAGGCAAGACGCTTACTCTGAAACACAAAGGAGCAGGAACACTCCCTGGTACGCTTGGCTGTTCTCTGCCAGAGTTTTTGGTTAGTAGTAAAGTTTTTTTTGCCAGGTCTTAACTACTTAGGCAACTGAAGTAATTGCCCCAGCTCCTTTGAACGACTTTTCAGTGTTTCATTTGAGGAACCTCTTTGGGCTTTCTCAAACATCCTCCTTTTTTTTGTTTTCGTTTTTAAAAAAAACTACATTGTTTGAAAAACAATTATGCAGCTGCCAACAAGTGATTCCCACTGAAGTCAACAGGATCTGCTTTTATGCAGAGGGTCGTAGTAAGTGCCCAGTCATTTAGAGTGCTGAAAGCCTTTGCGCTCTATACTCTAAGTGCATGAAGGGCTAAGCAGGGGGCTCATGCAAAATTAATAACACATCAGGAAGTGGATGAGGGAGAGGGAAGGCACTGAATAATTAATCCACAGGGGTTTTTTTCTGTGAATTCTGAAACAACTCTATGGATGTTTGTTTTGGTTTGCCTTTGTGTTTGTTTTTTTTCAAGGTAGAAAGTTTTTGAAGTTCTACTAACAAAACCGAGTGAAACAATGACAAGAGTGGCCCTTTGCTAACAACAGCTGCAGAAAAATATCTTTTCTTCCCAGAAAGATGGAGATGCAATAAAAAACAAGGCAGGTCTTTTTTCAGACAAAATATAACTACTCTCTCACTTTTATAAACTTACATTCTTAAACACTTTCTGCTCTATGAATAAATGCATGTATTCCATTCCTCCTTGTTCTGTGAAAAATTACAGGTTTCTCTTCTCACCATCATTTATACAGAAGTCCAATCACATCCCACAATGCAAAGTGCATCCTTCCATCTTTTAAAGTCCTTCCAACTCCTCAAGCTAGGACTCATACTGCTCACTTGAACAATTTTGATAACACAG
This sequence comes from Cyanoderma ruficeps, assembly GCA_008694505.1. Classification (NCBI taxonomy): domain Eukaryota; kingdom Metazoa; phylum Chordata; class Aves; order Passeriformes; family Timaliidae; genus Cyanoderma; species Cyanoderma ruficeps. The sequence continues at coordinate 557,646 of VZDJ01000173.1, forward strand.
CTACACCAGAAGTGTTCTATCCTGCTCCATAAATACCATCTGCAGTCATTTTAAGGACACCTCACAGTGGCAGATAGGAACAAAGTAGCCTTTTAGCATAAATGAAAATCTGACCCTAGTACACCAAGAAGATTTAAATAGCAGTACTCACTGGAGCTCTGATACATCATCAAAGATACAAAAAAGGAATCCCACCAACTCTCAGTATAAAGTCCTTAGGACTTTACAGTATGTTTCCAACTCATACAGCAGCAGCAATCACCAGCCTATTTAAATTTCAGTCCTGTACTCCAGCCTCAAAACATCACTGAGATTCTGTGCTTCAACAGCAACAGACATTCCATGTGGGGCAAACAGGAGACACAGCACATCCCTCAAATCTCTATGATCATACCAGTCTCTAAAACAGCTTCATCCATTCTACCTCACTTGATTCTACATGGCTCAGTCCTGCAGCAATTTTTTAATGAATTGTTATGAAATGTGAAATTGTTCACATCAGAGCCAGAGCTGTGTGCACAGCTTTGATATTCACGAGACAGACAGTCTGACGCAACTAAAGAAGGATTATCTCCCACAGGTGTTATTGGGAGGTCTTGCACCAGCAGAAGGCTTGCTGTTTCACAAGGAGATGCTCGCACATTACCCTGCAAGGTGTACACGTGTTTATGGAATAAAGCTGTTTGTCAAACAGGAACAAACACCTTATAAAATGGTACAAAAACCAGCCAGTGTTGGGGTTTTACTTCTCCTTCCCACTTTCTTGGGGTCATGTGGCTGGACTCCAGTAACAGAGTGCACAAACTGCCTCTCTCGCAGTATGACAGTGACTATGCAGAGGCTCCTGTGAGCTTTCCACTCCAGGTGTAAGAACAGACAGATACATGGAGAGCCACAGAAAGGGCTTCCCCCAGAGAATGGAACAGACAGAACAGCCTCTGCAAGTTGGAGTAGAGCACAAACTGAAAGGAGGGCAAAACCAACAAGAATAGGATATTTACAAGAGGAATGGTAATTTCTCTAGGCAGTAGTGAGATGCTATTGACATGAAAACCACAAGTAAGTGGAGTACTTCATCACTGTCATTTAACAGGCATGATATCTAAAACAATATATGAAATACTGGATGACAGAGAGTTCACTAGAAATCCTATACACACCCCTATTTCTGGGATGGGGAAATTGAAGACAAAAGTGACTGTAGCCCATAGCTGTCCTTTTCCCTCTGTCAGATGTCAGCCCCACTGCAGGACAGCTGATAGGATCATGAATCTATAGGGCAGAGGAGAGTATTCCATGCAACTAAAATAGCCAGATGGGAGTCACAGGTTATCCACCTGCTACAGTGCACAAACCCTTGAGGGTCCGTCTCATCAGGATTTGGATTGGCTTCTTCAATATGCAAAACTATGAGCTGCATCCACTCAGGAGCTACTTCCTCTCCCACAGGTATGAGAGTGATTTAGGAAAAATGTAGGAAAGCCAGCAAGGATATAAACAATGTAAAAATGTAATTGGTTTATGTTCCTGCGTCAAACACACTTATTTGCATGAAAACGTTTCTGGAGAATAAAACATTGATTCAAATATCACCACAAACCTTTAGATTACTCAAGTACTATCTTCAAAATAAAGAATACAAAAAGAAAGCAATGTTTTCAAACCACACCCAGTCCCACACAGTTGAAGTGGGAACCTACTAGTGACCGTGCCAGAGCTCCCAGCAGGAGCAGAGCAGTAGAATACAGAGGAAGCAGAAGTCCCTCTCGGCATGCAACAGCATTTAGATGGGTTTCCAGTCTCTTCAAGTCCTGCTTTTAGGTACATAAGTTAATAAACTTCTGCTCTAGCAAATCAGAAATAATTTTTTAAGTACTACATTATTTTGTGTAGATGGAGCTGTCCACTTAAGTTCAAATTAAGTTCACATTGCAATAACTTCGGAAGGCAATCACTGCTTTTTGTTTCTCTAACATCACTGAGCAAGCAGGAGTAAACAGATAATCACCATAACTCTTCCAAAAACACTGAAGATCAAAGTGCACCAGAGGGGTAGTACTTACATAAGAGTGCTCACTGGCGTGAGCTACTTATTGACCCAGCACTGTGTCTTACACCTCTGTGTACTCCAGACTCCAAAACCACTTCACTTAGAGCTGGAACAGGCTGTGCTTGTACAGTCACTTTAAGTCGATCCACGCAGGGAAAGGAGGTGCCGGTCCTACCATCTTCCCACACTCCATTCTTGGAGCCAAACAGCAAATCAATAGAAATTGACCCAGATGAGAAAGTTCTCAGCCAGATCTGGTAACAGATTGCTGTCGGTCCACCGAAGCTGCATTACCACGTTTGGCTCTGCAGCCTTGTGCCAGCCTCAGCCGTTTGCAGCCTCCTGCTCTCATATTGACACCAGAACTTGCAAGGCCACACATGAAAACCAATCCTGAGAGGTTCCCACAATCAAAGTGGGAAGTGGCCCTGCAATAGAAGCAGGTCCACCTAGGCAGTCAAAGATGACAAAAAAAAAAAAAAAGAGTTAGGCAGCAGTTCACATCCCCCCTTAATGGCCACAGAACATAAAAGAAACAAGAGAATGGTTGTGATATCAAGCAATATTCATTAAAAACCAGACCTTAGTTATTTTTTAACTGCAATCATACATATTTTATATTTGCATATATGTTTTATAGTCTTCATAAACCAGATGGATGGGTTTTCACCTGGAAATTAATTGAATAACTTCTTGGAAAAGAGGAACTTTAATTTTACAAGTTTTACCTCTTCTTTTTTCATTTTTTAAATTATATATTTAATTATTGTTGGAGTGACTGAATTCACAAATATTCCTTTAGATATGTGAACTGACAGTCAGGAAGACAAATTCTAAAAAATGCTATCTTTTACCCACATGGAAAGGGAATCTTTCTGGTTTTATATTTAAATGGCAAAAATTGAAATTAAAAAATCTGAAACCCTTGCTCTGTGCACAGTACAACCCCTCAGTATACTCCAAGCTGAGAGGTGCCCAGGATACTTGGCAATCCTCCTCATTACCTGGGAGGACTCACTGCTTTGAAATGTCATCATCCCCAAATTCTGTGCTCCAGTCTGAAAGACTCCCATCACATAGCATTGCAGAGACATCTTCCACAAGTTGACAGAGTTAATTGAAGCACAAAACCCTTGCCGCACATTTTCTGGGAACTTTTTTTCTCAGTGTTTTTGCTCCTATATAAAAACCATTTACAGCACATAAAGGAAACTCCCTTCAAGCTTTTTAAATCACAAAATTTTTAAATCACAGCCCACTAGAAAGCAGAATGTAGCAGAGGAGATGCAGTTCAGTGAGAGGGAAGCACTGAGAACCCAGCCTCACAAGGCTAAGTATATGCCCTACATGGGTAAGCAAAGCAAAGGTATCCAACAGGGAGAACCTGTGGTGCAGGCACCAGGTGGATCCCACATGGTGCTGCTGCACCTTTGCTTGAGGCACCAGAGCCCAACTGAGAGAAAATGCCCTCTTGACACAGAAAATCCTGACACAAAATAATGTTCCATGCCATGTAAGATTAGCCCCTAAATCAACAAAAATTCGCCTGGACTCCCACCACATGTAATCCACCAACACTAGGAAATGCCCCACAGGCAGTTACTGCATCCTTGCAGCACCACTTATTCCATACTCAGTGTCCTCTAACAGCAGCCTACTACAGCAATGACAACAGACACACTCAGGTTATAACTCATTGGTATCTTGTAGAGGAACTGAGCAAAACAGAAGTCTCTATGAATCCAAAATACTGCACATATCTAAAGACATCTAGTCTTCTTTTCATGCTCTTTTTGAATTCAATACCACAAACAAGGACCAAACACTTTCAGAAATAATGTTACTTGCTTATTGAGAAGAAAGAGAACCTATTTAAGCAAAAGTTCCTGTAATTCTTCAGTTGTTTTTTCCCCTGTCAGAAGTTTTGCTGTTGGGAAAACCAGGAGGCAACAGCTACGGAATAGGTACACAAAGTGTTTCCATAATATTTCTTTGCTTTGCTGCAAAAGGAAAAAAGCTCTTCTGTCACCACACATCAGGCATGTTGCTTGAAATGGTTTTCAATATGATTTGATGTAACAGAGTCTTCACTAGGAGCAGAGGGATTTTCAAGGCCTGGAAGAGGCATATTGATTTTTCTCAGTTCTGTGGAAAATTGACAGTTCATTCATAAGATCCTCTGTGTGTGATGAAATACTTATTCTAAATGCTGTCCAGAGGAAAGTGACTGGAAAGCTGAAACATTAGCTGAAGAATCTGATGCAGAGACTATGTGTATTAAAATAAACACTGCTACAGCCTCATTTAGTTTATAAAGCTAAAGGAGTAGGATCTGACTGTTTCAGCATCTCTGCAAGGCAGGCCATCTGGAGGTTATATGAGATCACACTGAGTCAGAGTTTGATACCAAATCAAGCACCCCTGACTGCAAGCCTCAGTGTGCTGGTGACATTTTTAAATGCCAGCATACAGAGAAGGCTGAACTGCTCTAGATCTCTGTGTGTGCTATAGAAGCAGCTACACTGAGCACTGTGCCAACAGTGACATCCACCCACACCAACCCTTACACCTGTACAAAATACTGCTGAAATCAGGGAAAATCTTTATCCACAGAGAACCACATGTGAGAGACTGGAAGGACTGCTGGCTCAAAAAGTATTTTGGGTGCATGTGTGGGAGAATAGGCAGGTCGGGCCTTGCTCTGGAGAGGTGATGACCAATTCTGCACACACACATTCTCCTCTGGGCCTGTATCCCAGCCACACAGGGGTCACCAGTCCCTGCCACACCACAGGCAATGCTCCACAGCACAGCCTGGCCCCCAGTGGGGCCAGATGATCTTAAGTCCAGCCTGGGAGAAGGGCCCAGGAAAGCCAAAGGGTACTAAACTGAAGCATGAGGCAAGCACAGGTCTTGACCTTACAACCTCCTCTTGGAATTTCTCTCAGCTGAACACTGCTGCAACCAGGTGGGGTAGCTGTACTTGTTCTTTTCTGTATCTTTTCTGTCTTTCTCTTCCTCTTCCTCACTCTTCTTCTAACTGTTTCTCAGATCAGACTTGGAGTTGCTAAGCTGAATGGGCTAAGTTAATGCTTTGTGAAGTGTTTCACGTTGAGTGAATGCTACTCTCAACTTCTGCCAAAGTCCTCTGATTTCTGAAGTTGCCAATGAAGTTTTTTTGTTATTTTGACCTCTTGACAACATCTTATCGGTGTTTCTCCTGTGCAGCTAACACAGTATGTGAAAAACTGTAAACCCTTTCAGGAGTCTCATCCAGCTTTTTTGGGGGTCTTACATCACAAGACAGGATATTTTGTGGCAGAAGCAGCAGCACAATCAAAAAAAAGGGATGTTTTCTAAATTCACATGACAGTACAATGAAATAGAAACAGATTATTCTTTACTGATTTAAGGGCTAATGTATTGCTGGATTTTACACCGTAAATCTGCCATGAAGTGCAATTCAGTACATTCATTAAAAATTAGATAAACTTTTTCTTTTACAATTCTTTACTGCATTGTAACAACATTTGCTAATTTTTAATGAGAAGCAGACAAATTGCACACAAGTACAAAGTCACTATAAAATTCAAGCTAATGGAAAAGTTGGATACTAAAAAGTTTAAAATACTACCATCCTGGAAGACACTTTTATGGCTAAATGCTGACAGTGACTTCTGGGTCATCTCTAACAGAGCTGGGTTACTACATGAGCTATTCAGCTCCTTGCTCTCCTGTCTACATCAATAACACAATTACAGTCCTGTTGACAGGCTACCAGCCATGCATTTGAGAAGTGTGCTGCATATTTTGGGCAAAACAAAGCTCCCCTACAGAACTATAGTTTAAGACCAGAATTTCCCAACTGGTAGAATTAGGTCAAGTGATTTTTTTGGGTCAAAAGTATTTTCTCTCGCCTCTGGTTTATTTGAAAACAAAACATTATATTCTAAATGCGCATAGCAGATCTTCACAGGTTACTGCTTTTAGTTAATGGAGTATGAACTGTTGAAGTATTTAGCCCAAGCACTCAACAAAGTATCAGTTTCTTGCTCCAAATTTATAACTTGCAGCAACCCTGGTGCCAAAACCGGTTTATATTTCTTTTTGAACAGAGAATTCAAAATGTCTGTTTGTAGGAATGGGATTCAAAAGAAAAGGAAGTGATATTTCACTAACTGTAAGCTCAAGTTTCTCATCCTCTACTAATCATTAACTTGCATCTTACAGAGTTTGAGGAATAAAGAATAAATTAAAGTTCACTAAGAAGTACATCAGGATTATTGCAATCTATAGAATCGGGTTTTAGACAGCATTCTTAAATAACAGATTACATACATACTTTCAAACTCCTGTCCACTGCAGAGAATAGAGAAGTTCCTTACATTTTTCTTCTTACTACTTTCCACACATAAACAACAACAAAACATGAACCCCACCACCTCCCTCCAAAAAAAAATTTCTCTCCCACATTTTCCATCTGAAAATTATCCTACAACAACTTCTATGTAATATTTTTTGTTTATTTATAAGAACATGTCTTCTGGGTTCCCATCTGAAAAAAGAAATCCTTTCTTCCCTGGAGCAGCTCATGCCTTCCCTACATGCCTACTCCATCACACACTGCAGCTGAATATGTACATACCTAATACATACACTAAAAAGTTCACAGTGCAAAGGCTGCCTTATTGGAATTAAGGCAGCACATCCACCTTCAAATTCAGTGTTGCAGAACATGCATTTGTTGCCTTTATTATGGAAATATTATCAACATGCAAGAAGGGTAATGGGGATTAGGAGCAGTGCTAACTTCTTTTCACACACAGAAATATCCGTGTTTCACTCAGAGAAGTATTCTGTTGGGGCTGCCTGTACTCTGGGTGCCACTCACATGGATCAGCTTTGCTCTGACCGGGACACTGAAGATTCAAAATTGACTCTTCATACTTTGAGACAGATGTGCCACCAGAAAAAATGTGCTGTGACAAGTCAATCAAGGTGGAAGACTGGTAAATATATTTACCAAATTCATCTTTAACACAGAAGAAAAGTATATAGGCTGCACATGACAGTTCCAATATTCTCTTGAAGCACATTGACACCAAACAAGAGAAGTCACACAATTAATCACAATGGGTTTTCCCTAGTTCTAGTTCCCTTGTGCTTCTTTAGTGTTTTAGAAGCTACAAACATCAAATAACTTAAAACAGTAACACATTTATAAACATCCAATTTTGGCAAAACAAATATTTATGAGAAAGGAAATAGTTTCTCCCATGTTCCTCAGCTACTTTTTATATTACCAATGATACAGCCTACCACAAAGTTATGAGGGAACACAAGGCCAGGAAAATTTTTATTCTAAGAATGACCTCTACAGATCTGAAGCAAGTCCCCCAAAGCTAGCAGTTACTAAATTTTTCTATGCATTTGAAAGACTGAGGCTACATCTGCTGAAAGAGACACTGAGGAATTGAAGAATGCCGAGCTCACAATAATGGATCTATTTCATCAATATATACACCCTCACCTTCCACTGTTGCAAACCAGGGGAGTAACTTGCCCAAAACAAGCATTATTCTGTTTCTGGCAAGACCACTGGTGGGATGCTCAGCTATGTTTCATCTGTGCTATGTAGAAATGTAAAGTAAAAGTCATTTGATCATAAAAGGAGGAGGGGAGGGAAATGAACAGAATGCTTCCACTTCCACTGCAAGGACATCTTCCCAATGCAAATTTTTAAAGATCAAATGCTACAGAATGCATTTCAAAATTGCATGGAACGAGCTTCACATTGATTTGTTTGGGGTTTTTTTTAAACACTGTGGCAAGAGAAAAATGATAAAATCAAAACTTCCTTGTGGATATCTGAAAACCAGCTGACATCAGAGAATTATCCTCTCCCCCTTTGAAAAACAAACTATCAACAAGGTACAAAATTTTATAAGCGATGTATTGGTCGTCCTTCAAAGGTCAGTGCACTTGTCCAACACTTTTCCTGTAACACACTTACATAACCTTATTTTCTTTCTGCCACCTTTCTGTAATTCAGAAGACTATCCAGATTCCCATATGGTTGCCATCAAATACAGCAGATGCCAAGCAAATTAAAACACAAGTTATGACTCGTAATATGCTGATGTATCATAATTGCAGCATAGCTCATAGCTATAGATTGAATCACCAGCTAAAGCAAAAGTTTCTGAGGTGTCAGTGCTTTTTATTTATTATTTTTATTTATTTATTTATGCCTTCCAATTAGACCAGGGTCAGTGGAATCGGGTCAGTGGAATCAAGTGTGGATTGAAACTTAGCCCTTAACAATAGTATACATCTACCATTTCCACTAAGTATAAAAAAGCAGAGAGAACAATTAAAAGCATCTCTTGGAACTAAAAGTCAGCCTAAAACTGCCTTCCCAAAGCATGGGGAAAGAGGGGGAAATAGTTCTTGCCTTTTGGGAAGCAGGGTGGCCAATTTTGACATTTTGCACCATACCTTTGCCATCATTCCACATGGAAGCTGAAGGGGGAAGGAGCCATTGTTTGTTTGCTTGTTTTGAGTACAGAAAAGTGTTCCCTGTTACATCATATGACAGCTTTATGCTTTGCAGAGACAGGAGCAGAAAGGCTCCTGACAAAGCCGTGTCTATGGCAGCAGCTGCCAGCCGGGAGAGGTGGCACACAGAGCATGTGGAGTGACGCACAGGTGGCAGCCCGGCAAAGGGAAACACTGCACCGACTCCCAGCTTTAGATTCACATGCATTTGGGCCTGTTAGTTCTCTGTTCCTAAATATTACTGTGGTGACTGCCCAGTGAGCTTTCCTTTTCCACAACACCAGTTATATCACAAAAGAAGCCTTTTGAACAAACATTTCCAGAGTATTTACCAACTTTGACACTGAACTGCCAAAAGAAATTAAGCCTGCAAATTTATCTAGAACGTTAATTATGCACATCCTCAGCAGATAATATTGTCTTCTACAACAGCATGAAACACATATTTAGGCAAGAATATGTTACCTAGGGTGGTGCAAGCCTGAGAACTACCTCCTAAAAAGCACACTGTCACCTTTAGCCACAACTACATGCACAGCACTGGAATGCAACTTTCCCATATTAATTATCCTAATAATCCTGCTGTGGTTTTTAAGGCATGAAATACCTCACCGGCACGAAACAAAAAAGACGAAAAGGTCAGGCCATTTATTTTGCCCCTGTTCTACGGTATTTAAAGCCTCAGATTTTTTGTAATAACTTCAGTTTAAGTAGCAAGTACAATCATTCCGTGCATAATTTCAGCAGATCTATAATATTCCTCTATTCAAAGCACTGACAATTTTCTTGTCAAAATCATTACTCTTCCAACTCAGTTCTCTTTATTTTTAGTCCACTGTTTTATGATGCAGAATAGAGGTATTTTCTTTGTTTTCTTTGTTTACATGAACATTCTAAAAGATTGTAATATAAAAAGACTATTTAATAATGTTCAGATAGGTGGCCTAACAAGGTGTGCTCCCTGTTTGAAAGACCCTGGAAAGTGTCAGGGGGTTAATATAATCTCTTCACCATTTCAATCTATTTCCAATGACTGCATTAGTGGCTATTTTTGATTATCACTTTCTGTAAACAACCAACCAAATTTGCAATTTTCATTTAAAGCTTTTCTGGCCCAGTTATTGAAGAGTTTGCTATTACTTCAGTAAAAGCAACATAAACACGCATTCAACAAGAGTTGTTGCCTATGTTTTCACTCCAAAACATGAGACATAGTAATAAATGCAGGCTTCTCATAAAGTGATTACAATATTCTAAAGAAATTACTAAACTCTCAAAGTGCTTGATCTTCATGAATTTCAAGAAGTTTAGCCAGAAACACCAATGAGACAATTAGAGTTCTGCAAAAGAGGAAATCTGCAAGCAAGGGCCTCGCATCAAGCGAGTGGCAAAGCGAGTGATACACAGAGGTATTTTGTCAGGCTTTCAGATCAGCATTCCAGCAGTATAAAGCCTTTGGGCCACTCAGTTCCAACACAGCACACCTGATATCATGCAGAAGCTACACCAGCCCCAGGAAAACAGGAGTAAGAAAAAGAGTAGTTACAGAAAACCTAAAACATAACCACTTCCTCACTTGTAGCATCCACACATTCACTTTCAGAGAATAAAATGAAGGAAATTACAGGATACAGAGCTTCTGAGACACTGACAGTGTCTAACCACTAATATATGGTTATATATTCCACCATAATCTCCCTCTATCCAAGGACACAGCATACAGGTGTTCCTCACACTACTTGCTCCCTGCTGAAAAATATCCCTGTTCACGGCAACATATGCCCAACAGAATCAAAACAAAGGAACAGACAAGGGCAAAGAACCATGGCAAACTCAGCCACTGAAAGCTGAGCCAAGAGTACAATCTCAAGAGCTCTGTAGAGTCAGAATACTACAAAGCTTGCCACCGTTCATCTGCAGGGGTCGGTCTGGGGCCAAGTAAACAGTGACATAAAGCCACAGCCAGCTTCATTCTGGCAGCATATCTTCTGGTTTAAGAAAAGGTAATACAGTATGAAAATGGACTCAAAACTCCCATCCTTTCAAAACATCTTCAGATATGTTTCTTTTCCAGGAACACAGACCTGATCCCAGCTACAGATATCCACTATCCACGTAACCTCTGACTCTTGTTCTCCCCAAGGGAACAACGAGAAGCTCAGCACTGCTCAAAAGGTTCCTCTCCTCTCTTCTTCCCTACCTGCATCCATAACCTTCAAGGTGGTGTTGGGGCTTTTTTCTCCAATTCTCCTTCCTAGTCTAAACAAGCCACTATAGCAGATATGTATTCAACTTGCTTCCAACAGCCCTGAAAAACACATCTACTCCATACTATCTGGGTTTCACCCAGAGCTGGACTTGATAATCCTGGCGGCTCCTTCCAACTCAGAATATTCTGTGAATCTGTGAAGCTGTTTGTGCATGTTTCTCATTGCTCTGCAGAATACCTCATGTAAAAAGGGGAACTGGATACATAAGAGCCTTCACCTGACTTTAACATTCTGTGCAGTGAGAAGACCTCATCACTCACACGTGTGTGAGAATGCTTACCACCCCCCCCACCCTGTGGTTACGAAATTTGGCATGAACATCCAAAACCAGCTGCTTCTCTTTCAAATCCAACACATTGAGAAGATGCTAGAAGTACTGTTACAGGCAGGTTACATTTCACTATACAGTTCTGCCTACTCCACAGCCGGTGGGGAATGGTGCAACAAGATACTGTGCAGGCAGATCAAGCAGCACAGCCAGGAATCCCAACAAATGCCCAAACAGGCCTCCTACGGGCTTGCACTTTAGGGATAGGTGGAAATACCGTTTCCCCGCTCCTCCATCCTATTATTGCTACTACTACTATCTGTTAACAGCTGACCGTAATAAACCTGTGCCATACTTAACTTCATCATTGTGAAATTAAACAGCATTGTGCAGAGAACCTGAGCTGTGATTCTTTCTATTATTTGCATCTAACAGGGATGGCAGCGTGAGAACATGCAGATCAATTCCTTCTCCAGGCCTGGGTGCCTGGTTTCTCCCTTCCTCTCCCACCACAAAGCAGAGATGGGGGAAGGAAGGAAGGGAACAGGAAAAAAGGAAAAGACGGGGAGGTGGGAAGAAGGCATGAAATCCGCTTCGTACTAACAACAAAAGCAATTAGGAGGGCCGAAAGGGAAGAGAACCGGCACCCTCGGGAGGTGGAGGAATGCAGCACCACAACTTGCCCGGCGAAGGCTCACCGGGGCGGTCGGCTCGGAGGCGGCGACACCCCTGGCCTCGTACCCCACGGAAAATCCCCCGCGGCCTCACGCCGGGCTGTCACACGGCCCTGGCGCTCCTGGCTGTGCTCAGCCGGGAGCGGCAGCGGCCGGGCCGGAGGACGAGGAAGAGGAGGAAGCAGAGGAAGACACGAAACCAGTCTCACTTACCCAGAAAATGACATTGAAGCCGAAGATGAAATATTTGATGCAACAACTGACTTCAGGCCCCTTGTAGTGCTTTCCGGACATCCTCTGCGCTCATGAAGACGCTTTGCTGGCAGCCAGGGTGAGAACCAAAGGAGTGGGGGGGGAAGGGGGAGAATTAGAAAGAAAAAAAAACCAAAACAAACAAAACGGAGGAAGACTAGGAGGAGGGGTCTGGGAAGACTAGAAGGAGGGTGGGGGAAGACTATGAGGAGGGGTCCGGGGGCGGCGCGGCGGGCAGAGCTCAGGGCCAGCTCCGCGCCGCGGGGAGATGCGGCAGGAGCGACGCGGCGGCGGGTCGGCTCCGACTTGCCGGGCGCCGGGGATGGCCGGCGAGCAGCTCCCACCTCCTCCTCCTCCTCCTCTTCTCCCGCATGGAGGAGGCCCCGGCTGCTCGCGGCGGGAGGCAGGAGAGAGCGACAAGGAGCGGAGAAGCCGCCGGGGAAGGCGCCGCCGGGGCAGAATCGGCCCGGGCAGAGGCCGAAGCCGCGCGCCCTCTCAGCGCCAAGGGCCGCTGCGTGCGCCCCGCCCCGCGGCGTGATTGGCACCGCTCCCCGCCAATCCGGCAGCGCAAGGGCCGCCGCGAAGGGGGCGGGGCGAGAGCGGCCCTGAGGCTCCGCCCGGGCCGGGCGTGCCAGGCTGAGGGGCTCCAGCCCGCCGTGCTTCCAGCCCGCCGCCCCTCGCCCGCTCAGCCGTCCCCTGCGGCCGGCCGGGGTGACACCGGGCGGGGAATGCCGAGACAGCGAGGACTGGCTCCGTCTGAGACGGAGAACACCGCTCCGCGGCGGGAGAGCTGCCAGGAGGGCAGCACCGATTCTAGGCTGGCTGCGGTAATGAGGAGGAGCAAGACCGTAATCGCACCGTGCAGGTTGTTCTCAATGGGCGCCGCCGGATCGCCTCCCACATGATCTCGTATGCGCCACACGCGCAGGAACACATGAAGAACCATTTTACAATGATTGCTAGGGTTTATATTTTAACATCTCTTGAATTTATATTGAACCTGACAGCTGTAAAGTTATGTGGCTTAGTTGTATTCATATGCTGTTCGGGATTCAGAGTGCACATGGTCTGGCATTAACAGCATAATTAATAGGCTTTCTTTGCTGAAGGATGTCGTCATTTCAATGGATGAAGCTTTCTAAGTTTCCTGGTCCAGGTCTAAGAGGGAGCCTGGAGAAGAGGAGGCTCAGGGGTGGCCTTATCACTCTCTACAGCTCCCTGAAAGGAGGTTGTGCCAGGTGTGACAGGATGAGAGGAAATGGCCTCAAACTGTGCCAGGGGAGGTTTAGGCTGGACGTTAGGAGGAATTCCTTCATAAAAAGGGTTGTTAAACATTGGAATGGGCTGCCCGGGAGGTGGCAGACTCACCACCCCTGGAGGCGTTAAGGAAAGACTGGATGTGGCACTTAGTGCCACGATCTGGTTGACAAGGTTTGGATTGGTTAAAAGTTGGACTCTGTCTTGGAAGTCTTTTCCAGCCTAATTGATTCTGTGTTTATGGGATTCTGCATTCATCTGATTCTGCATCAACTTTTGATTCAATAGATGGAAGATTTCTTTATAATAAAATACTTTTCCCACCTCTACAGGACTGCAAGGTAGCACGCTTCAGAAGCACGATACTGATAGAACTACGGAAGACAGTCTTTTTTCAAGATCACATCTTATCAGTTATGGGGCCTTGTCGTGAGTCTTTTTTGAGAGCAAAGAGAAATATTTGTCTGTTGCATCTGGTAGACCATGAGAAGAAAAAGCATCTGCTGAAATGGAGCCAGGAAAATAAGCAATGTTTTTGGTAAATGAGAAATTAATGCAGCATATCTATACACTTTAATCACAACTGTGTAGTTTATCACATGAATGTTATCCCTGTCTCTATTAACACTGTTTTTGCAAGGCCATCCATAGGAAGAGGGTGAAAAAGGGTGAATAAATAGTAATGTACATGTTCTGTACCAGTGGATAAAGGCACATCACTTACCATAGGGTATGGTAATAATGTATTATATAAGTGTCTTCAAATATCCGTGACAACCTGTACAAACATTTGTAACATTGCGGTCATAACATGCTCCTAACATCATGTGTTGGCACCCTTTAGCATTTCAATTCTTCACAGGCAGGAGCACAATATTGCAGAGTAATATTTATTATGATAAATTCAGTAACAATATTAGATGTTTTACCTATCAATCCATTAATTTCCAACAACTCAAAAAGAATTGCAACCTACATCATTTATAGCATCACGTTACATGAGTTCAGTTGCTTTCTCAGTTGAGTGTAGTATTATGATTGCCAAGTGTCATTTTAGAGCCAAAAGCATTTCACATTGTCCCATCATCTGTTCAGCTTAAGGATGTCTGGTTTTAAGGGTTAGATTGCTGACTTGAAAAGGGTATTGAACACAGAACCCTGCTCTTTTTAATTCACTTTGTGTGTAATAAGCAAGCAGATAGCGAAGGCAGCAGAACAGCTTTGGTGTAGGTAATTGATCTTTCAGAATGCCAGCTGTAGCAGAGCCTTCTGCACCTGCAGCAGCCTCTCTTCTTTGCAAACACATTTTGCCTCCTGTCCTGAACAAACAGGAATAAAAAAAAATCCCCATCCTTCGCCTTTGTGCCATCTCTTGTGGATTGCATCTTACGTGCTTTGGCCACCTAGGCCTGGAAGCTGAGCAAGATGACTGTGACACCACTTTAAATTCACTGTTCGTTACCAGTCAACACTGAATTCTACTGTGATGTTTTGGCACAAAAGCCTGAGGCGATACTAAGCAGGAGCAATATTACCTTTTCTTGCAGAAGGGCAAGACAGTTATTCAAATTCCATCAGTTCATAATTCATCTGACAAGGCACAGGAGTGCTAATGGGCGGTATTTCAATGACAAAGCTGGTTCTAGCAGCACAGTGCTTCATAACGCCAGCAATGCTTTGATTTGCTACTGACATTGAGGAGAAGTCCCATCTGAGTGACTAAATCTACTTCCCATCACTAAGATGCAGATATAAATGGACGACTTCTGACTAGAGACTGGCCAGCTCTAATATTAGTAAGTGTGGCAAGTTTGAGAAGTTCGTATCTTAAAAGAGGTATAGTTGCGGACTCTGAAATTCTTACTTCCCACCCAGTAAAGAATCTTCAACCAAATTCCTCAAATCAATCATTCCTTAGATCCAGTACATCTGTCTTTGTGTCAGCTCCTGTTTCTTGATCTATGAATTCTTTAACATTTTCCAGGGAAAAAGAATTGCAAGCAGGAGTGACTCGAAAGGAGAAATGGCAGAGCAGCACAGTGAAGGCTGTAGTTCCATGAGTTATCCCATTGCCAATCTCACCTCGTGCCATGTGCACTGAGATAAAGAGCTCTGGTCTAAGAAAAGTTCAGTGTCTGTGTCCATAAGTCTAGCTATTTCCTAGGCACTCCATTTCAGAGGGAATTCATAGGATAGCAATCTTGTTCCAAGGGGAAACCATAGAGCTTTCTGACACACAAGATTTATAGAGTCAGAGGTATTATCTACCTCAGAATATTTTTAAATCTAATTAACATACTAGCTCATAATGCCATTTGTGTTCATTTTCTAGTTTTGCAACCATAAAACCACTTTGTTTTTTGCTTGTTTTTCCCCACTGATTAGGGGACATTGTTTAGGTTTAGAAGGAATTCTAAGATAAGAATTTCACAGAACTAAACTCAAGTAGTGACACAAGTTGTATTGGCCTTGGTGGAAGTACATGCTCTGCCCCAGATGTGAACATAACTTCAGCTTCCCTCAAGAATAACAAGTGCAAGTACTGACTAATTACTGACTATGGGTGACACTGGTGAGCACTGAGCTGCTTTTTCATATGAAACTTAGCTCTCAATACTGGATAATAATATCATCTTTCAGGACCAACCCAACATCGTTATAATGTGATAACAGCAATGTTGTCAGGATGACTCACAAAGCATAAAGCGTGTCTATACATCTACAGGGTTGGAGCCCAGAAACTCAAGCTAAGGCATACCAAATAACAATCAAAACCCAGTTGTATCGTGTCTGATTTTATTTTCTCAAGACAATGTGTATCTGAGCCTTTATTTCTTTTTGTGACAGGCCCCTGGAGCTGCTGCCTCTGCTCCTTGTGAGAGGAAGGGGTGGGAGTGATGGCACATTTCCTGCCCACGGCTGTGCGGGCTGGGGCAAAGGAGTGCCCGGGGCTGCGGCTGCACCACGGTGCTGCTCGGGGCAAACATGCTGGCACGCAGCTCTGTTTCTGTAGTGGGTGCTGTGCCTCAGCAAGCCCCTGTTCTGGAGGTTTTTGCAGAGCTCTTTCTTATCAGGGATTATCCCCTGACAAGTCTATACAACAGTGAAGCAGGAGTAGTATTACATACCCGGTCCATGGCTCACTGTCATGTAGTGGCTGCAGGTGTGGTTCCAAGCACTTTTACAACCAAACTGGCTCCAAAGGGCATTAATTGTGAGGTAGTTCTTACAACCATTTTATGGACACGACAGTGACAGGGTTAAATGAGATAAAACATTTGCATTATTCTACAAAAAGAGACACAGATTTGCAGTCCTAAATTAGGGATAACTGCAATAAGTGTGGGTAATCACCTCCCCTTCCATTACTGGTGCTATTGGACCGTGGTCATTAAAATGGATATAAATTTAGACTCCAGTAAGTGCCAAATTTATCTTTTTCACTTTGTATTGCTAAAACCACTGGACAAACTACAAATTTGGAAGCTTCTCACTTCCCAAACATGGACTATTGCTTGTGTATATACCTGAAGATTCAGGTACAATTCTTGATAATGCTCTGTCCAGTAGGACCACCGGTGTTTATCCTGTAGCAGAACACCATATGATCTTCCCAAGGTCCATTAGGTCTTTCAAGGTTCTCTGAGTTGCTTTCAGTCATTCCTCATCATACAATACAGGACGCACTCAACTCAGAGGTTTAACTTACAGTGTTTGCTCTGTAATACCACTCAGGAGAGTGACTATCTCCTCTGAGTGTGTTTTTAATGGTGATAAGATTTTCTGCAAATCCACCATTTTAAGTGATCTTTGAGAATGTTTCCATTCACGGGTTTCCTTTACTTGGGCCTAAACCACCTGAGCTTCTCCCATCCTCCCATGTGAAAATTTTTTTTTCTCCTGGGAGCCTGGATCAGAGTTTACTGCAAGAACAATTGGGAATCATTCTGGCACCTCTTTCCAAGAACCTCTGTAAACGTGTCAGAAGGTCAGGGAGTGCAAGCAGGTGGTGGGATAAGGGAATGCCCAACTGCTAATCTGCCTGTTGTAGGCCTTAAGTTGCTGCCGGAGTGGTAGGAAGGGAGGCTAACAGAGCAATTAATCTCAGAGCCCAGCGTCTAGAGGCGTTTTCCACCATGGCCTAGCCATTAATTGAGCTAAAAGGCATTGGAATACCTGTTTGGCCAGCTTGGTCAGGAGTTCAGCCCCCAGATCTCTGTGCAAGCAGGAACTTAAATTGTCTTGCTGAGAACAGAGTGGAAAAAGCCGACTATGCAAACAACTCTCATTTCAAATCCAAGCAACATTTTTTCCTTTGCTTTTTGATTCAAATGGCTACAGAGATGCTGTTATCTGAAGGGACTCTATGTCCTTGCCTTCACAGCAGAGAGCTGATCCAGAACCCTCTGAGGAGAGCAATGAGCACAAGAGGGTCAGCCCCTGCTGGAGGAGGCCCCAGATATGCAGTGCAGCCTGGCTGCAGGGAGCCACCTCCTACCCTCTGTTGGGAACAGGATTGCTCATCTGAGCTATGGAAAGAGCAGTGACAAAAATGCTGTCATCTCTGCTGTGACATTGGTGTCTCCTGTCTGTCAGCCTACATGACAGGATGCATCCAGGGCCTCTAACAGTTTATTAGGACTGTGCAGGTGAGCTGATAATCCCAAAGGAAGGTCGGTGATATGTTTAAGCTGATTTTCTCACAATTGTGTGTCTGGTTCTTCAAGCCCACCTTCTCTATTCACATCCAGTGACAGCTACCACATAGCTGGATCAAAGATACCAGGTTTTTTTACCTTTGGTATTGACACTTCTGATTTCTCAGATGTTATGCAGAGCTGCCACAGCAAACATAGCACTTGTAACAGCACCAGTGAACAGGTATTTTACAGTAGTGTTCTGTATAGCTTGTATCAGTGGACCTGCTTAGGAACAAGGTAAATAAAATTAATTTCTTTTAACATCCCCAAAAGGCATAAAACAGCACTACTAGAGTGATTACAAACTCTGATTCCCACAGTGTCATAGGAGGAATACACAATGTCTGTGATTATGCTACATCTGACATTCTGTGCTCACTAACAACATTCTGCTTGTGACAGGATCAAGTAGGACTTTGTTTCTGGACTACTTCCAGATGTGAGGTTGCTCTTCATAAATAATCTGCACATGTTACCCTTCAGGCACCTGTAAAAAGGAAGCACTTCGAAAAATTTACAATTTACTTGTTCGCTAGTCTACTAAATGGAAATTTCCATGCCTTTCTTACTCTCTCCTCTTGCATTAACAAAACCAGAAAACTTCCTGCAGATAAGAACAGAATAGCCACTAATATTCTTGTTGGGCTAAATGATTACGTTTGAAGTCTATGTATGCAGGGGCTCATCATTTGCTCTATTCTTCACTACCTGCGTTTCTCTGTGAGTCTTGATGGGTGGAGTTCATCTGCATTTCCTGCTCTTCCACCACACTAGTTAAACAATCAGCTTCTCCCTTTTTTTGCTGTCATAGTGTTTTAAGAAAATTAAACTGTGAGAGACTGCTATTTAGAAAAGAAAACCCACCCCAGAACTATTTCTAGATTCATCTTCATCTTGCTATTTCAGGTATCATCCTCTTTAGGCATATCTTCAAGCTCCCACAAAGGTGTTAAAGTGCCCTAAGATTTCCAGGTTTGATATTTTAGATTATATTACCTTGGAAGCAGGGTCAGTGACTTCTGCCTGTTCCTGCAAGTGGCAAGCGTAAAACACCAGTGCTGTGACAGCAAAGCAGCTAAAATAGTTTTAATTTAAAAACATACTTCTCCCTTGGTTTGAACTTAGGATACAAATACATCTGTAGACACACACAATGTGAACCCAGTAAAAGCAAGTAACAGAGCTGAAAGTGTGAAGAGACTGATAAGGGAAAAAAAAGTAGTATCTTCAAGAAACAGATTCTTTGCCTATTCCTCTTGTCTGCTTTCAGGCAGAAAAAATTTTTCTTTTGAAGTGGGCCTTGTTGCTCTGTATAATGTATCAGTCTGCAATCATCAGGAAAGTTGACATTTTTCATCCAGAAGTATTAATTTTTTGAAGATATTGACTGTGGATGAAATAATTTTTCCTAAAGGAAAGACATTGCTGCCCCAAATCACAGTGACACGTATGTCAGTGTCTAAAAGTTTTACAGATTTTATATCATCAAATTCACCAGATCAAAGCATGTGGCTGTGACTATTCAGGACATTATGATGCTGTATTCCAGTCTGAGTGATGAACTGTTAAATGTGTCCCACTTATGCATACACCTACGAAATAAGACTCAGTGAAAATTGTGTTTTACATGGAATGGAAAAAACCCCAAGGACACGACCAGGGAGGTTTTCCTTTTTGTCTTGCAAAAAAGCTATGGTTTTCTTAGATCTTACCACAGCTCTTTGAGTACGTTTCAGAAGTTTGAACTATTCATCTTGAAGGTAAATCTGCTAAAAGCATCAGCTGTTTAAAAATGTTAAGCTATAAAGTGGGCAGGCAGAGAGCTTACAACGAGCCCACTGTTCTGGGCTGAGCACAGTCGCTGAGCTGGGCACAAAACTGAGAGTCGGACAAAGAGGAGGTCCAGCCATCTAGTGGTAAATTACCCCGTTGTGCAGCCTGCTGCTGCTCCAGAGGGATGCTGCATCTCGGGGCCTCGCTGTGCTCCGGACAGGGAGAAAGGGACATTGCCCACATTTTGATTGGTTCAGGACTCGGCAGCAGTGAGGACATTTAGGGAGCAAGGCAAGGTGCATAGGACCCTGCAGCAAAACTGGGAGAAAGGGTGGCAGGAGCAGTGACCGTATCCAACACAATGGCAGCTTTGGCTGGGTGGACAAGGAAGAGCCTGCACTCAGTCAGTTCTGCACATAAAGAACATCTATTTACAGGTGCCTGCTTACAGTGCTTGCTCTCTTTCAGAATACATCTTTTTCCTAATGAGCTTATACTTGCTACCCTGCCTGCCTCTGTACAGCAGCAGTCAGAGAAAAATTTGGGCAGTTTTCCATAATCCCGTAGCAGAGAACAGCATGTCCGGTAGATATGCACAACCAAATGATGCAATGCACTCATGTCCCACTTCACACATGGAAAAAAAAAGGTTTAAGCCAAATTGTCACGTTTGGAACAAGGATGATGCAATCCAACAACTACACAAAGAAAGCCATATGCTGAGTCCAAGCTGGAATGAAACACTTACCCATAAATTTATTTACTGTTTTATATCTTCTATGTGGTTACAAAGTAATAGAAAAAACTTAACCTTGGCAAAGCCAGAAGAGACATCAAAACAGTAAACCATTAAATACTTCAAGGAAAGTTTAAAAACCAAACAATTTGTATGCCTAAATACCTCTCAGAATTCAGCCCAGTATGCCAAATCTCCCATTGCAAAACTGATCTCGATGCTTAGGAGACCAAGTCTCCTTGAAAGCAGTCAGATGCAAGTTCTACATGGCCTAGTTTGCAACTTGCTTGGGCTCTGAAAAGAGGTATCCAGTGGGATGGTATAAGCAGTCTGGATATGAAATGACCATTGAACTCATTTGACTAGCTAATTTGACTGCTACACAACACTTTTGAAATCTCAAATTTTCTCCAAGGCACAACCCTTTCTTGGTTTACAGACACATGAAGCTGCATTGCAGGTTGTACTCAGCTTCCAAACACTGGCCAAAGTGCAGTCAGGGTTATACCAGGCATAGCCAGGTGAATATGAAATAATTCTCTGAAACTCCAAAAAGTTAACTTTGAGCTGTGAGAATTTTTATAACTGAAACCAAAGCTTTGTTCCAAGTAGTTACCACGGCATGAACTGATTTTAGCAGAAACATTTGTTCCTTATCAGAAAACACAGTACTGGAGGGAGCACAGAGGATAATGCTTCCCCTGAGGTAGGGGATAGCCAAAATCAGCTCAGTGTTACTTGCTGAAAGCCACTAGTGCAGAAAAGAGATACAGCTGTGTCTTCCCAGAGTGGTATCAGCCACTATATCTCAAACCCTCACTGCTCTTTGTGAAACGTTTCTGTTCCTCACAGTGGATAGCTAAAAAAAGCAGGGAGGAAACATCTGGCTACTACTTTGAAGTGGTACTTGCCATTGATTTTCCAATGTAACGCTAGAAAAATAGAGATGCAAATTCATCATGCATATTTTGACAAAATTCTGGTCTGAGGAATATTTGGCCATGAAGAGGGTGAATTTCCCAATGAGCAATTATGCTCAGTTTTCATCTGTCCCAAACATGCTCTCTTAACCTGGCTAACAGGAGAAATTAACTGCCTGGTGCCTGAAACACTGTGTTCCCCAGTGGGATGCCTCAGGCCATCTGGCTTTACTACTTTCATTTCACTAATGGATCACACCTGATATTTGCATTGGATCCTACACCACAACATTTTCAGAGCTGTCTGAAACCACAGACTTTAGAAAGAAAATGAGGATAAAAGTTGTACTTCTCACTTCTCTGTTTTACCCACTGGGAAGCTGAAGCAACAGGTACAGGGTAATGGACTTTCTTAAAGCATCTCAGTAAATCAGTGGCCAAGTTTGCTGCCTGTTCCTGTAGTCAGCAGTAAACAGGCTAGGGTAGAATACTGGATATGAGCATCCTCCTCCAAAATCTGACAGTCTGCTTTTCCTTTCTTTTTCTGGTGAACAAGACCTCATCTCTGGGATGGAGTAGTACCCAAATCTGCATTCTTTTGCCATATGTTTTTGGAGATTCATTGGAACAGGGTTATTTTTTAAAGACTTGGAAGTGGAGTTTAAAAGCTGCTGACTTAAGAAAAAGGGGTCAAGAAGGAGAGCAGCAGAAAATGGATCAATGTTTTTGGGCAGAAAACATGGAAACAGCACCTCCCTCAATTTGTAAAACACCCACTGGGGTCAGGGTGTGGTGGTTTGGCAATGAGTACAAATGTACACAATCCTGGGGACATTTGGGGTGTCTGCACTCGGGGCACCACTGCTGTCTCACTTTCCACTGCTCTGCAGGTCACCTGCTGCGCTCTGCAAACACACTCCTCTCCTGTGGTTATTTTTGAAGCAGCTCCTTAAAACAGATGTCCTCATATATGTCTCTTCCCAGCTACACAAATAACACTTTGCCTCATGCTCCTGCCATCCTTTTGAACTAAATTCAAAAAAAGGGGGAAAAATGGGGTAAAGAAGAATATCCTTTCCCATTGGTGATTCCTGTTGTAACTTCCATGGCACTGTCCCTCTGGGCATGTGAGTTGCCCTTGTGCCCTTCATAGAGAAACAAAGGTTTTTTCTTTCTGGCTTTCTTCCTTGCCCTTCCAAGGACTCTTCCCTCTCTAGGCCTTTTCCAACTCTCTCCCTCTTCTCCTTCTCTGCCTTCCAGCTGCACTACAAACACCATAGGTCTCATAAAAACTTCCTCTTGAGTAGTACTATGAGGGAAGGATCCACATGTACCAGTTACACTTTGTCCTCCTTGCCTGGTTTTCCTGCAGCTACCCAGTACCATTGTTTGGCACTCAGGCATGCCTGCTTTGGGCATCCCAAACTTTTCCCTTGGAAGGAATCACTCTTTTAAAATACTTCGTCCTCGATTCTCTTGGTGATACTAACATTGGTATGTTCCTGAAGAAGCAAATAGAATGTGTGCAGGATAGACTAGCTTGAGATGCAATGATTAAAGGAGGTGCTAAATTGTGGAAAAGCATTAGAAGTAAAATACCCTTGACAGAACATTTGGCCTAAATGTCATTATCTGGTACCTTTTGTGCACACAGGCACTGATTCTGCCAGCCTTGCTCACTGAGTAGGCAGGAAGTATCCTTAGGGGTTTAAAGGGAACCCATCAATAAGGTACTTTCCATGAGTGGAGGAAGCAAGCACAAGCCAGCAGAGGTAGAAGCAGAGGAATTATATAAATCTATGAACTTTGAGCCCACATATAAAACCCCAGCTTTGAGAAAATCATTAAGAGTGGGGATTTTGGCTGGGGGTGGAGATGTTTTACCACACAGCTTATTGGGCAATATTTCTACCAAAGTGCAAAACTAAACTAATTTGCAGAACCAAGGGCTTATAACAAGAGAATAATATTCTCCCCTGTATCCAAGGCCCTGTGTACAATCAGCAATGCCAACTCTGGAAGCTAAACCAAGTAATTACAGTTTAGAAAATGCAACTTCTCAGAGACAGCCCTGGTGGTATAATAGCATTCCTGAATAGCTGTTTTAACACGGTTGTTAACAAGGCCTCTGGAATGCCAAACAAGGTTTCAACAATTGTTAATCCCACTCAGTATCATTTGCTTCTTCCTAGGGAACTGCAAAATTATCAGGCTGTCCATTTCTACTCCTCCTCTTTGCCTGATGTCCGAGGTCCTTCAATCTTCTGCAGTGCCTGCAGAAGCTTTGTTACTGGTGGCACAGGGATTATAAACAAGGAATTGTGTAGGGACAGGGTTTAAATTGGACTCTTAAGGTTCAGAACTTGTTTTTTTCAGTTTGTGAGTTACTCTTTTTTTTCCAACCATGTAGCCTCTCTCTTAACAGCCATGCTCCCCCTAATGCTAGAAAAGGAAAACAGCCTTCTCCAATTCAGTGCTGTCTGAGAGGAGATGGAAAGATGCTTGACACACAGACAGGCCTTACACACCCTGTGGAGGTTTTTTAGCCTTAAGTTACATCTCCCAGCATGACTTGGCCAGCAGAAGAAACCGAAAATGGGAACTGTTGCCTAGTAGGCACAGCTCTGTGCTATGCTGGGAACTATTACATCTTTGCTGTTTTAGCACAGAAAATGGGTCACAGTTGTGATTTCAGGAGGAGGTCATTGGCCCAATTGCTCAACAGTGAGAAAGGGAAAACTTTAGCTGCTGTTCTGCCAAAAAAAAAAAATCAAAACCCAGCATGATGTGAGCCTGAAGATACACACTGAAGTTACATACGCTGTGAGGTTCCAGATGAGTGGGCATATTAACCACACCCAACCACAAAATCAAAATAAAGCAACTTAATTAGAGAAGATAAAGTAAAACCACACATCCTGAGCCCCACAAAGCAGCTATGCTGGGGAGCACGGAGGCTCCTGTCTCCTGATGCTGGCACATGAAGCCCATTGGCAGGGATACAAACATCTACACAGAGCTCCAAGGACACACTGGCAAAGGGTCAGGCCATGTAACCAGAACATGGACACATAATGATAGGAAATGGGGAACAGTTTTAAATTAAAGGAAGAGATATTTTAATTACATAGTAGGAAGAAGTTCTTTACTGAGGGCGCTTCCCAGAGCAGCTGTGGATGCCCCGTTCCTGGGAGGCCCCGGTCAAGGCCAGGCTGGATGGGACCAGCCTGATGACATCCCTGCCCACAGACCAAGGAACAGTCAGCATAGCTACAGTACAGCATCTCCATCATAAACACTGAAGCTCTCAGCAGGACAGTGAGAGAGCAAAGAAAGAGAAGACAGCAAAGGCCTCTTGGTGTCCTTACTGCAAGGGGAAGGGGTTTAAAAATTCCTCCCACACCTGTTTCAGTTACCACTCCAACATTTCACTGTCAGAATAGGAGAGGGGAGGACATTCTCTTTAAGGGAACAGGTCGAGGGTGGTAGACAACAGCATAGGACACCTGCTGTTGCTGGCTCTCCACAAGCCCTAGGACATGCATTCCCATCACCACCAGGATAGCACCTATCCCTCCCTCCCTGCAGAGTGCAGAATTCACCTCTCTCATACAGCCATCCTGGCAGGTGGGAAGATAGGCCAAGAAAACCTATCCAGGGTGGATGTGACACCATGCCTCTGGCAATAGAAAGAGCTTGCTGCAGGTCACAGCTCTCTTCACTAAAGCCTGAGCCACCTCCTCCAGACACCTTCTGTCCCTTACTGTCACCAGCTGAGAGAAAAAAAGACTAGTCCTGTTTTAGTTAATTTTAAACCAGTGAAAGCTGATTACTGCTTAGTAAATCTAATCCATGCCTGCTCTCTAAACACAAAGGGAAAATATATATGTTTTCCTTTATATAGCAAAGAAGAGTAGGCTGAGGCAAAAATCTCTACAGAAACTACAAAACAAAGGGCTTGGTGAGAGCTGTCCAATTTGATCTTCTTTTTTTCTAACTATCATTGCAACCAGGAGCTGAAATTCTGCTGGGCTAAACCTTTCAGCAGTGTGGTCAGCTCTGTGCTATCAACACCCTCATTCTGCAAGCTCACTCACACTTTGAAAAAAAATATTCCTGCATGTCAGAAGCAGTAAATTTCAAGAGCAGCAAATTTCACAAGCAGCAGCCAATGAAAAAAATCATGGAAACTTAGGTGCCTGTGACAGCTGGAACAAAGGTTTAGCAATACATGTCATGCTGTCTGCATCAAACCACGGGCAACAGATGTACTTTGACACCAAATCCTCTTTCTTCACATTTAGGTGTATTAACTGAGTAAGGGCTTCCTCCCACATACCTATTTTCCATTGCCCTTAATGCATGGCATTCTGCTCCTCAGAGTGTAAAATGCAGTCACCTTTTTCTTCAGGTCACAGAGCAACTCCAGCCATGCTTGAAGCTAAGCAGTGTCCCAGCTGCCACCACTTGAATCTCACAGCAGTTGAAGCTGATTTAAAGGCAGCAGACAGCAAAGTCACATCAAGCAAAACTGATCCATTTCTGCTGCAAAATTCACACAGGAAAAGGCAAGGGCAGGCAATACCAGTCCACACATCTCTAAAAGAATTTGGTGCAAGGTGCACCAAAATGAAAGCAATGCAGGAAGGCTGCTGGGCTGCCCACATGGCCTGGGGACAGGGGAAGGTAGCAGCTTCATCTGCAACTATTACCTATCTTGGCCCTCTGGCAACAGAGTCAGAGAAAAAAGAGCAAGATCTGCAGTCTTATTTCCCTTCTCTCCTGCAGATGCAAATACTCAGGTTTTCAGGCTGCTTTTATGCCTTTCCATGCTTCATCACAGCAAATATTTGCAGGAGACACAGTGCTTCTTTTTGAACCATCTCCTCCTTAAACCTGGGTTCTCCCTTCACCCTCTTCTGCTTTGCAGTCTTTGCTTTTCTGTTTGTGTGGTTTGCAGGAAAGATAAAGGTGTTTCTCTCCTTATCCTCCCTGCAGGGGTGAAACCTGACAGAATTGACCTAAAGCCATCACTTCTCTATTGCTGTCCTTGTAACAAACCCACTCTTCTTTCTCAGGGTTTTCATCACAGATGCATACCAGATAAATCTGGCCTACCTGTGCAGGGGTGAATGACACTCTTAAAATACCTGAATCCCTTAAAATTTAATCTACAATAAAATTTATAACCAGCAAAATGGGACTTGCATGTCCTCATAGGTCTGCAATCCCTAGCTGAAAAAGCTTTTATTAATCCTGCAAGGTTTAAAATCAATTTCAAGTACAGACTGAACAGAGTTAACCAGCAGTTTTGTGGATCCAGCTGTCTCATTCTAGGGGCAGATACCTTGTCTAATACAGGCAAGATCTATATGAGTAACACTTTGATAAACATCACACCCTGACTGGGCAGGAAGGGGTCTGCAATTGTTTGGCTTGTTGCAAAGAGCCACAGAGAGTTTCTTGCGGGCCTGTGAACCAAAGCTGGGAGTTTGATGAGAACAAAACAATGAGCATCTGGGACTTGATGACACACACTGACAGCAGAAAAACTGCAGATGGGTGCCATCATCAGTAACAAGAGGTTATAAATGTTCACAAGCTTGAAAGTGCTTTTCTTCACGAGTATGCTGGAGCAGTACTGGTCTGCTGCCCTACAGACACCACCATCTTCCTATCATCTCCAGTGCAGTTGCTTTATCGTTATCAGCAGAGCCCACAAAATTCCTTACAGAGGAGCAGGCTGGTCAGGTTATCTGGCAGCCTTAAAGCTGTCTCTTTCTGACAAATACCACACATTCTGCTCTAGGAAGGGGCCGCCCTTACTTGGAACAGTAAAACAAGCCTAGTGGTAAATAAATCTAAAGTCAGATCCAATGAATATATCCAAAAGGAAGTGTCAGGCAGATAGGTAAGTTTGAAACCCAAACTTTGACAAAATAACAAGTGACAGCAGCTGCAAACTAGAGTTGGCAGAGCTGGAGGAGTCATGTGCACTTTAAAAGTGGGCTTTGTCTTTGGTTGTGAGAAAAGGAATGATCTTTGTTTATATCATCTAAGGCAAGATAACTAGTGCAAGGTAGGTGAGGAAGCAAGCTGGCCTTATTTTTAACAACTAACAGAATGAAACCACTGACTGGCATCATGCAGTGCTTAGACAGCATGACTCATACTGAAAGGACAAACAGTCCGTGACAGGATATGAAGAGTCACATACAAATAACATCTTTTTCTCCAACCAAATGCATGTCTATAAAGCCAGGGAACAGGAAGTACATCCTTGGCCCTGGCATAAACCCACCTGATGACAAAGAACATCTGTCATTATGCAACTTTTCCATTGAGGCATTTTCTATGGCAGATATACATTTGCAAAAGGACATCCTAGCAGATACCACAAGTGACTGATGGGGGAAGAAAACTCTTTTCTCTTATGATTCCATAAGATAGAAGTCCCTTTTCCATTGGTTTTCCATGTGCATTATTGAGTTTTAACCTGACTGGTTACAAGAAGAAAGTTCATCCATTCACAGTTAACTCACACGTAAATAGTATTTCATAAATATTCCCACAGTCCCTTGGTAGCACTAGCAGCCTCAAGTGCAAGAGAGCCTCATCACATCTAAGGAAAATTATAAAGTCACACCTTGAGCACCATCCTTGAAGTCAGTGAAAATTTCTTTACACCCCTAGTGACATCTGACAGCAAAGGAAATGTTCTGATTGTTTTAAGAAGATGTTCTGCACTGAGTCAAAAAGTCAAAGTCCTAATTACAGTACCAGAAACCTGAGGATCAGCAGGCACATTCTTTCCCTCACTGTCAGCTCAGGGGCTGGCACAGCAGGTTCAGCAAGAAGCAAACTGAGCACCAGCAGTGCCTGCAGGACTTCCTTGGTCTCACCTCAATGCTCAGAAATGCCCTGTTCCACTTTGGACCTCGCTGAAAGCTGCCCAGGCTGAGCTGTCAGTGTGACTCAGCAGCAGCACTGACACCCAGAGCTCACACTGAGCTTCTCCCTCATGTGCAGAGTTTACAGCTGCATTACAGAGCTCCTCAGAAACTTTATGTAACATAAGGGCACCAAACACAGCCCATGCAATACGTCAAGGTCCATAACAAATACAATAACCTCAATTACATCTGAGGGCTGAAAAAATTTGCAAACTTGATGTAGCTATAAATCTTACAAGCTCCTCACCCTCTATATTTTTTCCAAAGAAAGTAAGTTATAGCTGGAATTCTCTATTATTTGAGCTTATCTTCAATCAGTTCTTGAAAGATTTGTATCCCTTTACTGTAGAAAGGGATACTTGGACTGTAGAAAATGTATCTTCAAGAAGTTATTATGTGAACTGGCTTATATTTTTGTAACCTTAATAAATAAGAATTTTTAAATTAATAAATTACAGTAGAGATGCATGAAAATTAATTTTATGGAGGTAAGATGAGGGATGTTCATTAAACTTCCTTTACTGCTAAAACTTGTATACTAATAACGCACTATTAGTTTTAAGAGTATTTTTATCTTCAACTTAATTTGTCTAGAAAGGAGTTAAGTTTTTCAAGAGGCAACATGATGCATGAAATCCGGTAAGACACTTCTTTGGCAGAGAAAAATCCACAGTTCTTCACAGAACAGTTGTACCAATTACATCAAGGTCAGGCTTTTACAGACATAGACCTTTGCAGACACAGACCCTTTCAACATGGAAACTCTGAAACTCAGAAGTTTAGAAGCCTGAAATTCAGGCTGCAGTAACAGGTCAAATTCCCTAAAAAGTTATGCGATTGAGGGTTTTATACATATTAGTATTTATCAGTAACAGTAGTTCCTTCCTTTTTGCAAGTTTCATCATGAATTAATTATTCTAGAATAACCAAAGGATGAAAAAAAAAACAAAAAACAAACCACCACAAAAACCTTCCCCTCAAGCAGACCCAAGTTTTGCTCTTGTTAATTCACACTTCTACATTTCCAGGTCAGCCATTCTGTCATCCAGGATAGGCAGGATCTTAATTGGGACATAAAGAACAAGCAGAATAGAAAATAAAGAAAAAAATAATCAGGATCTTCTCAAAACATTTCTCTCACTTCAGCCCTTCTTCAATCAGCACGAAGTAGGATCTGGCTGACAGCATTTATTCCCTTGAAGGTCAGCTTTAAAAGAGCGAGCTACTGTAGCTACCTCAAAAGGCTGTGAAGCTTGGTTTTTGGGGTTTTTTTTCAGTGGAGGAGGGAGCCTGAACTCTGGAAGAAGGCAACAGGGAGAGTCAGGCATGTGCTCACCCAGGGGGATGCTCCCATGCAAACAGAGCTCATGCCCCAGA
Source organism: Cyanoderma ruficeps (assembly GCA_008694505.1). Taxonomy (NCBI): domain Eukaryota; kingdom Metazoa; phylum Chordata; class Aves; order Passeriformes; family Timaliidae; genus Cyanoderma; species Cyanoderma ruficeps. The sequence goes on from VZDJ01000173.1 coordinate 587,434, forward strand.
GCTGGGCTCCTGCTGCTCAGGCTGCTGTGGGTCCTGATCTGCAGAGAGAGGGGAATGCAGAAAGCTCCCTCACAGTGACAGAAAGATGAGTTTCCATGATGAGTCACCTCTCTCTGAGTGGCTCTCCTATTTGACAGTGTTGAGCCAGCAAACGCTGACTTTCTGTGGCAAAATGCCTGAGTGAGGAGATTAGGCTGCCTTTGTTTATGGCTGTTACATTTATTAGGTCACGAGGTTCCTGAAGGCACCATGGGGCTGTTTGAAAACAGCAACACACCAGAGGCCGGAGCACAGGCAGAGAAGGTTCCTTTGCAAATGTGCACCATTTGCATTTGGTTACTTTTAACTGAAAGAGGATTTACTGCATCAGCAAAGTGAAAATCACAAAGTACCTACAGACAGCTCTGCCAAGTGACATCTGGACTGAGTGATTTGACTGTTATCAGGACGCTTGCATTTGAAACAACCCTGGGCCTCTTGATCAGGTGAGGCAGACTTGCAGAGTGGCACATAGTACTACTTTGGAAAAGTTGTGCTAATTATCAGGAGTTACTCTTTTTTTTTATTTGCAATCAGATTTTCTGCTTCTGTAATTCCATTCTCTTTATGGCATTTATGGCTGAATTGCAGGACTTTTATTTACATACTGTAACAGTATGGTTTGCATGGCCCTAGGTGGAAGATATTGTTAACCAGGCTTCCAGTACTCAGCAACTGAAACCCACAAAAAATATGCAAACTGAACTGCAAACAGGACTGGCAGAGAGCACAGCTAAAAAAAAAAATAAACCAAACCAAACAAACAAACAGACAAACAAACAAACCAACAAAAAACCACAGCAAAGGTATCTCCATCCCCTTTTGCTAAGCAGTAGTTCTGATATGTGTGCTCCAGACTGAATTGAAAGGGGAGGCTCAATATGAATTTTTTTGTGGGAAGCTACAATGACACGAATGGATGTGCCTTCTCACAATGCATCGCTGTGCTGGCAATCCAACTGCTGTGTCAACTTCAAAAAACAATATTATAAATTCATTCAGAAAGGGACTCACCAAATTAATGGAAACAGATCAATCAGGAGCTATTAAACACAGCAGTGTTAGGTGCACAGTTTTTTGCCAAAAGTGAACAAGGTGTCCCAAAGGAAAAGTCATACAATGGATCTTTCATTCCTCAATCTGTTTCCTAATCATCTGTCACTGGTCACTGCTGGAAACAGGACACAAAGTTCAGACAACATTTTAAGCAAGTCAGTAGGACACCTTTGCTGTCAGCCTCAAGTTTAAAATAAGCATGGTTGAGAATACAGCATGTGTCAGAGGAAGGCAAACAGCAGAGCTCCTGGCTCCCAAGTGGGCCAGGAAAGTAATTTTCTGCATGGAATGCTCCAAGTAATAAAGTACCTCTAAAGCTTTTCTAGCAGTAATGAAACTCTTGCATTTAGGCAAAATTTTGTATTTTTAAACTGCCTCCCGAAAATAAAGAGGTTCTGGATTTTACAGCGTGGAGACAAGTAAACCATATCCCCTTTTAGTGACATTTGAGTCTTCAGAACACAAGTTTCTCTCAGCCCAGTTCAGTGTTACAGTAACATACAACTCATTTTTCTTACTGGTACCACTACTCATAGTAATAGATAACAATTAACAAATGTGTTACATTTTTATCCTCCTACATTTTATCTTACACTGAAGGGAGAACAACAGTCACATCAAACTGCATGCTGGACACAACTACCAGCATTTTCAAAAACATCCACCATGGTTTATGAGTTACCTTTCTAACCCAGGCAGCTACAGAGAACTGCTCTAACTACGGCATTTCCAGTTTTGGACTGTGGCAAGGCACAAGAACAATTTCTGCAACAGTTATTTTCCTCTTGAACATCTCATGCCACTTGATAAAGGAAATGAGCTCTCTCAAGGGCTCACTGCAAAAGCCAGCCCATGCCACAACCCCTGCAGCAGGAGCCTATTGATTTCTCCAAATGTGTTAAGTCCTTCTTGCTGAGACAGATAGGAACAGCTTTGCAGGAAAACACAGTGAAGGTGGTTTTAGGTGATCCTAAACATAGCAAATACAATACCAGCTGGTGGGAAATGGCAAGGCACTGCTGGCTTATGTGTCTCTTTTTGCTGGAGTTCCATTTGGAATACACTGCCTAAAGCTGCATTGCCAAATGTCTCCTTCCACGTGTGTTCACTGCTTGAAGCTTTTTATAGAACCATCTTACTGCTGCTTGAGGGCAGATGGCAGCTGGAGACCAGCACCTGGAAAATGTGCACTTGCTAGTATTTGAGTCAGCATCCAATCGTTTCAGCCAGGAAGGAGATGGGAACAGGCCCAGCTGACAAACCTCTCCAGAGCCAATCTCGGACAAAACACACACCTGGTGAAACTCCCAAACTGCTGTGCCTGTGATCCACAGCCTGCTGCAGGGAAATGTGTGGCACATTCCCTCAGCAGAGCAGCCTTGCACAAAACAGAGAAAAGAGGATGCCTAAAAGCCAGGAATGGCACTGGAGTCAGGGAGTTTTCAGGCTGGGTGGACTGGAGCTGTTCTTACCTGTGCCTCTGGCAAACTATCTCCCCAAGAGAGCACATCATCTCAATATCTGCCAGTTCTGTGTCATTGAGGAGTTCCTTTTTCCAGAGCAAAATTCTTAAGCAACACATTCCTTTGCCTGACTCTTTCTAGAGCCTCTACAGCAAAATCCAGACCACCATAAATTGTCCTCATGTTGCTTAATGACAAAGCAAAAAAGAAACTTTGCTGAAAAAAAAAAAACCAAACCAAGTTTTTTAAGTTGTCAATGACTGTTTTCTCCATGGGTAACAAGGTTGCAAGAATGGACCAGACCAAATGCCACAGGGCTGAAGTCACAGGAAAACAAGAACTCAGTCCTCAGTGTTCACTGAAATTTGTAAAATAACCCCTAAATGACTAGGTCTTACTAGATGACCAAAACAGAAGATTTAAGTAGCAGCTTATCTGACTTGTTTCCCTTTCTACAAGGCCTCAAACTCAATTGAATTACTTTTCTGTAAAATATCGGAGACTGAAGAAAGGTAAGGAAGCCCTGTGATTACATTTTCTACCCCAGCACCCTGGACTTTGGCAGACTATCGGGAAGTGACAGAAACTTTTCTCTGCCTTTCTTCCTTTCATGTGACCCCAGAGCCTCCTGCTAACACCTGAGCTGAACATTGGACCAATGCTACAGCAAACTCTGTCCAGAGAGCAAAAGTCTTCTGTTCTTGTCTGGTTGAGACAAGAGACAGAGATTTTGCTGCATAGAGCTGCAAAGCTTATTTTCTTCCCCACTTTGTCTTCTGCAGTTAAAAGGCCTTTACAGTCAATTGTCCCAAGGGAGACCTCAGACTACAAACTGGAAAATATGAACTGCCCTGTGCAACAAAAACATTTCAGAAATTCTGATTTCTGCCCACTGTAGCAAGGGAGCAGCACAGGGTGAACTGGAAAGACCAAAAATGCTGCATTAAGTTAAGCAACCAATAGAACTGACACATGTACAGCAGTCACCTTACAGAGCTGCTGCAAAGGAGGAATTATAATGCTCAGGACAAAACCTACAAAGATTTGAACAGCTTTTCAGGTTGACCACTTCAATCCAGGAGAAGCTGTTTCAGCGCCCCAGTAGTTCAGCTGCTTTTTAGTAATTGTTTCACTATCCTCTGGCACATTCCTGTGAGAATGCTCCTCTGCTGCTGGCCACCCCCCCTCCACTGATAGGCAAACTGAAAGAATGCCTTTACTATCTGCAGTCTCCATTTTAAGGTTATGGCTCAGCTTTGGGAAAAAAACCTCCTCAAACCAACCCTAAATAAATGCACCAGGCAGCCAGGAATCTCTTCTACTCCAAGCAAACCAACCCAGCTGCAGCCAGCATGCAGGTGCATTAACCAGCATGGTGCTCCAGAACTGCTGGAAAATGTAAGCACTTCAGTAACAGATACATATATATAAAATGGTTAATAGTGTCAATAATAGTTACCACTGAGCACAGCTCAGTAATGCTGGAGAAATCCTCAGCAACTGTTAAAAATGGCAAAAATAAAAGCTTCTAAAAACTGACATAACACAGGGAAGAAACCAGGATTTTCACCACTATTCTCAAACGTAGTTAACACCTGTACGAACCTCCTTACAAAGTCTGGAACCAGCACTGCAAGGCACAGCACTTGGCAACAGGACAGCTAGCAAATGATCTCACTGCAAACACTTCACACTGCCAAGGCATTTTATTCCCTTGCTGACACATGACAATTCTCCTGCAAATTCCTTTAGGGGAGAGGAAGGCAGACCTAAGCCATAGTTCAAGCTTACCTGTATTAAAACAAAGGCATATCTACACTCCAGCATTTCCAAGAAGCTGATTCTCCATTGTTCAAACCTAGGGAAACTCTAAAATTAAAGGCAAGGAGTAGGACTGAGTTATCTCAAGGTAATTTAACTAGAGATGACCCCAAACCATACTACTTCTAGTGCAATTACGTTGTAGCCTCAAGAGCATAGAAGAGGAAAGGTTGCTTGGGTTGTATCCAACCCAGAATTAATCCCGCTCTTGCAGAACACCAAGAATTTCACATGAACACCCATCTTGAAAGCAACACAGGGGGCAGTGTTAGTGCAACATCGAGTGCACGGAACCAGAAGCATGTTTGTACACCGCAGAAGTGCAGTGCAGTGTCAAAGGGTAGAAGTGAAAATCTCATCTCTTGGCCCTGGAGCTCACTGGAGATAACCAAGAGCACCCACAGCACAAGCTCAGAGAAGAGGAGCAGCTCCCAGCTGCTGAGAGCTGCCTCAGTGCAGGTGTCCCATCAGCAATGGGGACCATTGCTCCTGCTGCCACCAGACAGCTGTGCACAGCAGGGACAGCACCACCTTTACCAAGAAACAATGGCCAAGGAAAAACATCAAATTTGTTACAAAAATCTAACTCTTCCCTTTGTATCATTTTCACATTTTGCACAAGTGTGAAAGAATCATCTATTTCTTAAGAAGTCATCCATATCTGATGTTTTCTTGCAGCACTTTTGCTCAAACATTTACTGCTGTTACAGCTTATGACCACTCTGCACTGTTAAGACCCCCATAAGACATTGGGAAAGCACCAGTTTAATGAAGACAAAAGAGACATTCATGTGGCCTTGTCACACTCACAAACTTTAAATAACACTGAGGGGTTTGAGGCTACTTTAGTTGTAATTAAAGGAACACCAGAACCTTGAAGGGGGAATTTAACCTTAAAATTCCATAAAATTGTCAGTGCTTGAATCTATTTGCCAATTATTATTTCTCCCCAAATGAACTTTGCAAAACCTTCATGGCCTCAGGCAGAAAAAAATAAAAAAATAATCAAACCTCAGTTCTGCCCATGGTGCCCTCCCCCTGGCCCACACCCCCAGCTGGTGGTACAGGGTAAACACTTCTACCAGTGAGGCAACAAACACTTATGGGACCCTTCTAAGCTTTTTTCCTTTTTTGCTCAAACAATCTGGGATGCATCTGCCCCCCATGTCAGCCTTCAATTTCCTCCCTTGCTTTTAGGGAATGTACTGAAGGATGAATTTTCCAGGTACAAGGAAACTTTGAAGCAGCATCTCCACCTCAGGACTTTGGTAGCCACCCCCTTCCTCACTGTGCAGGAGTACTCCCACTTCAAACACACAATATGAACTGTGGTGAGGTCAATTTTCAGCCAACTCAAACATCTACTCTTGTATCAGAAGACCTCTCTGGCATTGCAGTGCACAGCTGTGCAGTGGTAACACCTACTCAGAGTTTCTTTCTGGCGCTGAAGCCCCCAGTGGGACAGCACAGGCAGACCAAAGCCCTCCCCTGACTTCCTGGCACTGTCACCAGCTGTTTGATGTCATGGCAGTGGCACAACAGGAGCTCCCATTAAGGGTTCAGCTGCACTTCCCTACTGGTTGATCCACTACACCGTATTTGGACTACTCCTTCCTACTGGAGAAACTCTGGTAAACAAGGGAAGAGCAGTGATTTTGCAATAGTGTCACACCAGTTCTTGTCTAGAACAAGGCTGATGTGTGGGCTAGCTGCAGGAGCCCCAGTGACACACAAGCCCCACACTGCAGAGCGAACACAGGTTTCAGAGTAGTTCCAGACTCATTTATGTTTGATCTGCATTTCTCTACATCCCATACAGAGTCAAGAAGCTGAGACATTAGTTCCTCAGAAACTTTATTTTCATTCAAACTACAGAAATAAAGTAGTACCTTCCAATTTCCCGTTATATTTTCTGCGTATTTGTACGGCTCAGGGCAAGATGCACTAGGATAAACTACCCTGTACATATGGAGGAAGATAAGGCTCAAAAACTATCTTTACTTCAAAGAATGCCAAACCTTACCTATAAGGTTGGCTCCAACTCTTTGATAACAATAATAGGCACAACATAGGAAAAAAGATTGATCTAAACTACCTATTGTAAGCAAAATCCAATAATTCATTACAGAAAGTCAAAGAAACCTTTTAGAAATAACAAAACAGTCTTCTACTCTGAAAAAATAGATGAGTCATTTTTGCTTTATATACGATATATTCACACACACTTTCAAGTATCATTTTCACTATTATCATACTTACATGGCTAGAGATAAAAAAATGAAATCCCATAAGCAGATTATTATGCCAAAGAAGTCACAAACCATCTTTATCTGGGTTTAGCAACACCTGGAATTCTCCACGGTATCACAGTGACTAAAAAAGCAGTGACTAGACTCAGTGTAATTTTTCCCTTTATTAAACGTGTTTTAGTAAGGCTTGAAAAGCATCAGGATTTAGAAAAATGGAGACAAGAAAAGCACAGGCAGTCATAAACCCCACGCACTCATAAACCCCACAAATTCACAGCTAAGCTTGTCACACGCTCAGTACTAGCAGGGAATAATAATAAAAAAAAATTAATTCTGAGTTATGTTTGGTTAGCAGGAAAACTGATACCAACAGGCAGACTTCAGCTAGGATGTTTTTACATTTAAGGCATCACACAAAATAAGTTAATGCTGGGAAGCATAACAACCATCATGTGCACAGCCATAATTCACATTTAGCTCTGGACATCAGAACCTGCTTTATTTCTAAACAGAAAGACTAGGAGGGAATCCCATAGTCTTTTGGGAAAGTGCCAGGCAGCCACCAGGCAAGAGGAAGAGTAACTGTGGTTTTTATCACGGGGGAAGGAATTTAAGTGCTTATTAAAGGCTTTCCTGCAGTGCCAGAGTCAGACAACAGAAAACAAATTCCAGCAGAATACAAAACTTCTAAGAGCTAAAAGACAGAAAATCTGTTCAAGCAGCTGCAGTGAATGGGTGTCCCACAAAGAGATCAAAAATGGCAAGCCTTTGGGATTGAACAGCTCCTGGAGCTTGGACAATGATGGAGGTGCAGCAGGTGCCTTCCACAGAACTAGTTCCACACCGCTTGCTAATGTACTCTGCCTTTCTGCCCTCCAAAAAATTTAGATGGACAGGTATGAAATGTCTCAAAATGAAACAATTATACCTATTTCCTTCCTGCTCATGTCATTTCCATTTGCCTGTTTGTCCATGGGAAAAGGCACAAATTCTGCATTAAAAAAAAAAATTAGGACCTAAGTAAAACCTATTTGCAAAAAAATTTTGCAGAAACCACTGACTGCTTTTAAGAGGGCAAGGTCATCTAAAAGTTAAGTGCCAGGCAGCCTGAAAGCTTTATGGTTTTAACTATGAAGCTTAACTGTCTGGTAGAGTACTTGAATGCAGGATGTCCTTAAAAACTAGTTTTAAAACCATCAGGTCAAGTTGCAAAAATAAAGCTTCTTGGAAATGTGGGAGGTCACATACCAAAGGGAAGATCCATGTCACTTTCAAAGTAAAATGCAATGTTTTAGGGTGGGTTTTTTTTGCATTTAGTAAGAGTCCCAAGAATGGAGTCCAGAGTACTTTTTCCAAGCAATTTAGTAAGAAAGGATTCCACTAGGAAGGATGGAAGCTTTGAGCTCACTCCAAGCTTGGCTAAATGCCACTACCCCAAGTTTCCAGAATTTGGGTAACAATAGTTTCCTGAGCTAGAGACAACTTGATACACAAGACAGCTACAGCACAGCAGGACAAACAGAAGTGACAATGAAAAGCATTGCACAGCCCAAGATTCAACATTACACCCAGAAGCTGACAATTCACACACATTCCTCATCTGTTGCCCCATCTTCACAGGCTGTATTTTGGCACATTCTTACACCTCTTCCAGCACAGCAATTTCTGCTGTCTTTCCCTGCTCTGCCAGTTTTGTACCACATAACCCCACTTCTGAAAAGATGCTTTAGATATTTAGATCTATAGTCTTCCCAGGCTTACTAAACCCACACATTGACAACAGCCACCCCTTTAGCTGGGAGTTTAATGACACTGAATGTTCTGCATCAATACAAGATACTACATTTACTGCTTTGTCCTCTCCTGAGCCCGTGGCTGTTACATTAATACGCAGAATGGAAAGCTCTCAGCTTTCTCCCTTAGCACACAAATACAAACTACACCATTATAATCAGAAGAACATTAGTATGCAGCACAAAGTGATTTGCAAGCTGGAGAAAACAAGGTTTGTGGTCATTTGCTTCCTCTAAAAATGAATTAAAGGCATAGGCTCTATGTTTGATAAAGCAACCATGCCAGCTAATTTCCTCTCAAGTCTTCTAGAAACACTGCAGTTGTTATGTGAGAGCAATGAGCCTCAAATCAACCTGCCTGCAGTTTTCCTACTTCAGGCAAGTTAACTGGCTGCTTCAATAGGTTCAAGCTCAAAAACCTGAGGCCACACCAAAAAACCTATCCATCGCTTTTCTAGATGAACAAAATGCTGCTACCCTAAGTAATGCTCAGGTCAGTCTTGTAGAGAAATGAATAAGCCCAATACTAGGTAGTTCTCACAACAGCACTCAGGGTAATCTCAATGCTCTTTACAAAAGGGCAGCACTACCACTGTTTCCAGTGACACTCCTGTGAGGGAGCCTGGCCACCGTGCTCCCAAATTACACACATACAGTCACCACTCGGGAGGCTGATTCATCTTCACATTCCCATGCATGCAAGCATTACTGATGATTAGCTGAAGCTGGGAAACAGGCATGGACTGCTACATTCTACTATCAATGGACCTATTAAACAAACCTGACTTGCTCTGCACACCTGCTGAATCAGGACAGGCAACCAGTTACACGAGAATCCACAGAAACCAGCACACAAACAGCCCTGTCAGCTCTCTCCACATTGACCAGCTACCCTAGCTAATACCAATACTAAAGGCATAGCATCTTTAGATTGAGATGTCTACTCTGTTTCTATTAAACGGCTGTAATAATGATCCAGACATTTTTGGCATAGTCTGATATGCTCCTTATGACACATTTTTGATCAAATGTGCAAGAAAAGTGTTCAAGTCTATTTCAGCACACAGACACTTCAGTGCCTTCATCAGGCAGATTCAACTAAAGCTTCACTGCCAGTGACTAAACCTGCTTTAATAAGTTATCACAAAGATCAAAATCCCAATAAGCACCTGCCTTGACACTTAGCTGAAGAAAGGCTCCATAGCACTGGCAAGATCTTTAAGTACATCACACACTTTAAAAAAACATAAGAAATCAGCAATAAAGCACTGATTTTGCTGCATGCTCTGCTTTAAGAGGTGGAAAGAAAAAGCCTCTCATCTTTTGCTCAAAATAAGTGAACTCGACCCTCAAAATCTCCTCTGACCTGTGAGCTTCCAAGTAAACTTACAGCTCTCCTGGAGTAACTTTCAAACAATGAAACAAAGCTTCAACTAGTCAGACGTAGTAATAGCAAGCTATCTAGATACTCATACTTTTATTTGTAGCCATGTCTCCGATATGCTCTACTTGTACTTTAGGCATTATATATCCTTAGAGCAGAATCGCTCACTATAGCACTTTTACTGTAGCTCCTATCTGAAACTAAACACCTTTCTGCGTACCCTTGAAATTCTTGGTTGGGCATAAAACAGAAGTCAAGAGAAACAACACAAACCATAATCAATTAGACCAAGCACTAAGAAAGAACAGTAGCCACATTGATATAATTCCACTTTGATTTAGGGTGCTATCTAATAGGTTTATTAAAAGTTTCAACAGACTATTTCTCCAGACTTTCTTTCTTGGAAGACACTACAATAGAAGCCACAGTAGAGACTGCCTTGTCACAAGAGGTACAAATACTTGCTGTATAGATGGAGAAATAAAAGGACAAATCTAGTTGTCTAAAAGACAATTCACTGTACACATTTTATTTACAGTTTTGTACACTGTCTTAGTATGAATGGGACCGCTTTTCTACTTGAGCCATTTTAACCAAAGCAAAATAACCTAAGTAATACAAAGTGTTAAAATACAGCATAAGATACAAAAACAGACATACTATTTCTAGTAAGGAATGTAAATTATGGTGTTACATTAAAAAAATTCCACATTTATGTTCAGGAAATCACACAAAAAGATCACTGATTTGACTGAAATGCACAAATCTGCAGCAAAGCTTTGATGTTACAAAAAAACCAAAAAATTACCAAAGAATGCGCAAAATTAATGTTTATTCCACCTTTGTCATATTCCCAGATTCTTCACCAAATGTTACATGAGCAAAACCAACTGAAATCAAAGTATCACTAATGTTATGAAAATAGGGAAAACAAATAAATTAATCTAGCAGCCATCAGCATAGGTTACAGCAAAGATGATGCTGTATAAAAAAATGCTAGAAAACTGTATGCACCATACTCTTTTCCAAACCAGCAAAATCTTACTGCATACAATGCAAGTGTAAAACAGAGTAATTTCCTGCAGGTACAGAAATGCAACTTTTTTTCTGAATACTGTGGATAAACAAATTATTTTTTTTGCAATAGTAATGTTTCTACCAAGCTATTACAGAGTGGGCCAGAAACACACTAATGGATTGGGGGAGGGGGGTGAAGTGTACTAAAATTCCAATTGGTAACGGTTACTTCGGCCAAAATAAAAAGACTGAACATAGAAGTACAAGACAAAGGCGAATGAGACTTCTCACAAATCTTAGCAACATTTAGATGGAAATCAAATTTAAATGTAGTCCACTCTGCTTTTGAAGAGGCTTTGGTTCAGCTCCCAATCTCGATTGCTTGACGCAGTCTCCTATGAAAGAATACTCAGAAGGTGTCGTCTTAAACAACAAACCTATTTTTAGTGGTGGAGCCGCTCTTAGTAGCTGTGTCTGCATGGGACTGATAACCAATCACTATCTTTGGAGGAAGTCCTAATCTTTCCTTGTATACTCTCCTGGAGAGGAAAAGAAATAAAACAACAGTTTAAGCAAAGTCCCTAGGAAGGAATTAGGATCAGGACACCTGCTTTTAAAATCTGTGGGCACCATAAAAAAGAGCTGACTATTCGGAAACAATTCCTCAGATACGAATAAAGGATTTGAAATAAGCTTTTTCTTATGCATCTAAAACCCCCTTGTAAAATGACTTAACACATAATAGGACAAGCTCTTGCAAAAAATAATTAACAGGCCTAAACAAGTGCAAAACGCAGGGACTCTATACTGCGTGCGTGTATCATTAATACCACAAAGCCAGATTTCCAAACACAGAAAGAAAACAGCTATGAAGAACTCATAGTTCACAATTCCAGAACTACTGAGATGATAGTCACCTGAAGCAAAGAAAACAGCAATTCCCTGAAACAGACACTTTTAATCACCTCACACATTGTGGCTGCAGAGTTGCTGTCTTTCCATTAACTACTGATAGAAAGCAGACCCCCACAGACCTGGTGACAGGCACCTTACACAACAGAAGCTTTAAGGAACACCAGCTTGGATCTTAAATCTTAAAAGAAAGAAGCAGCAGAACCTGCCTCAGACACAAGCACACATGATTCCTTAGTACAGAGTGAGATGCAACTCACTAATGGCCACTCCTGTTTGGAGGTAGCATAATATGGGAGCCAGCAGGCAACATAACTTACCTTGGTCCTTGCATCAGTTTGCAAAAATCTTAACTTCTTCACAGTTCTCTAAAGGAGTTAACTCCTTAGTTAATGGTTAATACCATTCTAAAATGCTGTCTGATGCCTATTTGGTTTATTGCAGCATTCTGGTAGCAGAATATGAACACCATAGTTTTGCTTGTTTATTAATAAACACTTATCATTGAAGCCTGAAAACATGACTTATAATAATAAAATTGTTAGTAGAAGGCAGACACAGATTGTTATAGGCCCAAAAAAAGGCATGTGTCAAAAGAGCCATCTTAGTGAAACAAGTAAGCTGCTATGCCTGACAGTTCAACTTTGGCTTAAGACAGATGTACTAAGCCAGGAAGATAAATATTTTCCTTGGTTTGCATAAGGTAAATAGCCTACAATGACAAATTTAACAAGTTATTCTGAAGCATCAGCACTACAGAATCCAATAAATACTTGTGTAATTAGTAATTGTAATCACATAATTGAGTAAATAGTAACTGTGTAATTAGTAATACTTGCTACACACTAGAGCAGATCATGTATTTTGCATAGACTCAATCTGAGATAACTACTGTTGACTACTTAAAGACTATAGCATGCTCTTATCCAGGGCAAATAACCCATGAATCTCAGCATTGCTTTACCTGTACTTAAACAGAGGCAAAACGCAGGAAAACACCTGCAAAGTTTCACAGCACACCACTGTACAGCTTCCCCCCCTGCCAAATTTAAGTACATCCTTCTGTGCTTAAAATTTGCAGCATCTTTCCTTTCCTATCTTATGTGCAAGCACCGCTTTTCTTGAAAAAATCCTATCAATGCTCTCTACTCTTACTGACTACCCACCTTCACAAACTGGCAGGCTGCAACAGATTGCACATTACCTACAGCTGTTAACTACAATGCCCCATTGTGAAATGAGAATTTTTGCCAAGATTTGTGTACAGGCACGTGTTAGTAACTACTCTGTACTGCTGCACTACCTTGACTGTGGTTTAGAAATGAAGAATTGAATACAATTTGGCACAGTTACTTAAGCTTGGGATACAGCTCTGCACAGGCTCCACTTGCCTGGAATGTCTCTCTATCTAGCCAACTGGCTTTACATGCATGGTTACACTTCATACAGCAGAGGCACCAACCATGTTACTTACCCTATATGCGTAACAGCATCCCTGTTTTCACATTCAGTTGTCCATATTGCTATTTTATCACCCTTAGTTCTAACATTAACAACAGCACCACACACATCATCACTGTAGTCATCGAATGACTCCCCAATAAGGCACAGCAGCTGTGAAAGAGAAAGCAGTTCAGAGTCAGAATCCTGTTCTGTAGGCAAGCACTCAGTGTACACAAGGACTGAGAAACACATTTTACAGCCTACAGACACTTGCCATACAACAATCTTTGTCTATTTATTGCAGTGTCTTCTTGAAGTTCCAAATATTCCAAGTGAACATACTCTAGTAAGGCATCTTTCTTCTATTCTGAATTTTCCACTCCTCCTCCTCTGCCACCTGCTGCAAGTTCTGACACAGCTGATCACTTCCACAGTGCTGCCTTCCACCCCATCCTCCCAATCCAAAACAGAAGAATTAAAGCACTGTACTCTTCTTTCTACAGCACACTTAACACAGATGGACCAATCTGAAATTTTAGGTGTTTCCATCCATTACCAAGGAAGAACCTGGTAAGGACTATGTGCACAACATCAGGTACATAAGTTTTAACTTCAATGCTGAAGGCTACCAATTCAGAGGTAATTCTGACTGCAGCCAGATGATAAGTGCTGTCCAATGAAATGTTATTCCTCTCGATACAGGAAGCTTCAGCGCTTCCATAAACTCTGAAGTGGACATGAATGATCCTGAAGAGGGTTTAATACAATGCACCAATGCAGGTGCCCAAGTAATACAAGGTTCTTCCTCCCTGGTTTCTAGCAGTGAAGCTTGGAATTGTCCAGGAACATCAGACTGAGCAGGGTCACAGCCCCATGCAACATGCTAACTGTGAAAGTGGTATTTAAAATCTTCAGCTTGCCACTTGTAAAACAAGTAATCCTGATATTCAAAGCTAATTGTTTCTTGTGCTGGAGACAGATTTGCCTAGACTATGCTAAATTAAAAAAATATTTCTGCACACTGAGTCTGCAAATGGACACTTGTTTCCTTCACTTTCACAGTACATTAAATACACTGCTGTTATATCACTTTTCTGGTATCACTTGTAACATTTGGAAATTCAACATGTTTGCAACTTTTCAAGCCAAGCAGGTCTTCCAGTACCCATGTGACCCACAAGGGCTGGCTTACCGAAGGAAATACAAGAAGGACAAAGTGTGCTAACAAATAAACTGGGTATAACTAGACATGCTTTAAATATTACACCCAACTGCAGGCTGCACACACCAAGCCATTGAAGCCATAAATGGTTAAGATCAAACCACACACAAACATGCAAAATATCAACTGTCTTAGTTCACATACAAGCAAATACGACTACCATTCTCAATAAACACTACTCAGGTACATTTCTCATGAATGTTGCACAACAGGGAAAAAGTCTTCTCAAATGAAGTTTAGTTTACAGTTAAGATTATATTACAATAAAAAATTGTTCCAAAGGGGAGTAATAAGGCTTTGATTTCTATTGCAGAAAATCAGTTGCATATAATTACTGGAATTAGAAGTGACAGGGTTGTTTTAGGGCACATATCACAGTCACCTGGGTATTTAGGCTCTGTGCCATTGCTCACTGCTAAGCAAAAAGCAGAGCCCTCTAGCCTTCAGTTTACACAGTCTATCTACACGTTTCCAAGCCATATGTCATGGCTATTAGCAGTCAGGACTCACACATGCATTAGGCCAAGCACATGCAGCAGGATGTTAATTTCCTCACTTGCAGTCACACTGCCCAATACTATAATAATCTCTTCAAATCACAACTACAGTGACTATAAAGACCCTGAAAGTTCTGACATTTTGGACGCCTCTGCTTTGATTCTGAAGGCCACTTCTCCCTTTCAAAGGGGTGCAATATCCTTGCCTCTCACAAAAATGAGAGATTTGCCAAGACTGCTGTGTATTGTCCTGTCTGCAATCCACGTCCCTAAATCCTAGATCACACTAGACTGTCTTAGGCTATTCTGAGTCAGTTCCTAGACAACAAGTTTTTCTGTACTGCAATCCACACTAGAAATATATTTACCATTCAATTCTATTCCAAAGAGATAACAGCAATGGAAAAAAAGGTATTTTTATGGTGTGTGTGTATATAGAGGACAAAAGTGCTATTATTGCTTATCCCCGCATTAAGATAAATATAGAAAAAAAATCCAAATTGTTCAAGAAAGTGAAAACCAGAAAACTATTCACTTTTAAAAAAAGTATTTGTAAAACAAATTGTTTTATCAATTGAATCAGCAAGTTGCACTCAAGACAATGTATTATTTTCACAGTAGTTCAACAGGAATGTTCTTTACATTACAAGGGAAAAGCTTAATCTGTCCTGCAGAACTCTCCCTGTTGCTGCCTATTACAAGAAGTATTAGACAGAGTACACATATGAAGGATCACTATTGAAAACACATGTTTCAAATACAGCCTGTCAATAAAACCCTACATGACACTGCTGCCAAGAGGTTAGAACAGTGTAGCAAACAAATATCAAATCAGTTCAATGTATTTTCACACAAACACAAGACTCCTCAGCTGCCACTGGTGCTTACTGTCTCTAGCCAGAAGCGATCAAGGTCACTTCGTCTCTGCTGCTTGTTTAGTGTAATTAGCCATCGGCCTCCTCGCTTGTTTTTTTCATCTTCCCACATGGGTTCAATTCCATCCTGCAAAGAAAGGCCACAAGTTAAATCAGACTCCATCTCTATTTTTCATAAAGACCCACCAAAAGGCCAGTGATAACTGGAACACTAAGTTAAGAAAGAAATGTATAGTTTAAGATACACATCAGAATGTCCAGAAATACTGTCTCACACCAATATCAGGCTTCCAAAACAACTTGTGAGGTGCACACTAATGAATTTTTAGTTCTACAGAAGCATCACAGTCCAGCAAAAGTCTTAGCTACATATTTCATTTTAAAAAAATCCTGAGGCAACAGGCAAAGACAACCACCTGCTTTGCCCTGCATGAAACCAGAATGCAGCTGCTAATTTTATCTGGAGTCCTTATTTTATGTCTTGCACTCAGTGCAAGATTAGCCAAGTGCTTCACTTATGCATACAGATTATTTCACTGAAACAGACACCTTTGGCAGTCTCTCTCAACTTCCTTCACACACAAGGTGAAAATAAGAGTGGGGAGGAAAAAAAGAAATTAATAAAATCAAGATATCCTTTCAAAGCAAGATCTGACTCACATTTTGCCAGTGGCCCTGCACTGAATTAAATGATTTTGCATGTGCTGATACAGCAAAGCAGCCAGCTACTACTCCCATATCAACCAGCTATGCTCACTTCAGAAAATCATTACAAAAGTAAGCAATTGTTTGTCTAGACAGAGGAATTCTGTTAAGAGCTGCCCACTAAGAATTGCACTACAGAATTTATGGCTGAAAACAAAGGGTTCAACATGCAGGATGGAGTGGTGTCAGTTCACTTTAAATATAACACCCTCACTGGCAGCTGCAGAGCTTAAACTACTTCATCACCTTTAAGAGGACTTCTTAATAGGTGGCAACTGAAGGACAGCAGTGAGAGACTGCCCAGGAGCCTGAAACAGTTGCCAATTCTATACCTGTTTCATGAAGTTATATAATTATTACTGCTTGATGACATGCAAACACAGAACAGATACACATACTTAAAACACAAAATAAGGATTCATGTAAAAAATACAAACTTTATCTATAGACATCCTAATCTCTGAAGGGTCTGCAGATTCTTAAAACTCTAGTAAAGTTTCTCAGTCACCTAGAACACCATTACCTTCCCAAACCCAAGCAGCATCACCTCTTCACCACAGGCCCACATGCTGCATCTACAAACAGCACACACGGTCTGCTGAGGAGCCCCAGCCTGTGGGCACATTTTATGAGCAAAGGAGGAATCGGACACCAGCACTCCAGGGACTATTTAGGTGCTGGAATCCAGAAAGGAAGCTGCATGACAGAAGCACTACCAAGAGGTTAGGGTTTAACTTAGAGGCCCAATTCAAATGTCCACCCCAGCTGAGGCATGATTTCATGTACGCTCTCCCATCAGCATTTCCTGTTCACTAGTCTGGACACTTCCTCAGTATGTTCTAATTGTCCATGTTGGGGGCACTTTTCTATTTCATGCTTAAGTAATACAGCACTTAACTGGCAGTATAAAAACTATACAACTGGCAAGTAGTACCCATAAGGAATTACTCATAAGGAACACTGGACAACATTGCTGCCTCCCACAAACATTTTAACTCATTTCACATCATGTGACAGAGCTGGAAAATCTTTCATATTAGAAAAATGTATGCTTAATTGTTTGCCCAAACATCACAAATGTAGACCTAAGACTAATAGTCACAGATTAAAATCTACTGTCTGTGATATGTTAAAGCAAGTGCTTAAAGTTTCAGAAGTAGTGACAACCTCGTTTTCAGACAGCACATGTTTGGGACTTCCTCAAAAAAAACCCCCACACCTTTATGACATTCCCAACTGTGTTCCTAGATGTCTTAAGTAAAATATTTGGACAGTGTCTTGCTTAGTCAGGAAACCATCCATCAACATCCTTATCTGAAGAAAAAAATCTTAGCAAGCCTACCTTAAAGAGCGAGTAGTCACAACCGGGCATTAAATTACTAGAGAGCTGGATATGGTTGTATAAACTATTGGAGGGAAAAAAGCAGGATTAGAAACTAAGCATTGTTTTAAGGTACAAAATTCTTAAAGAATTTAAGACATATGACCAAACAAAGCCCAAAAATTAAGGAACAATAAAGTTGTTTCAGAAGCAACTCTATTTCTTGAGTATTTTTTAACAATCTAAAAGTATCAATATTAAGATGTTCTAGGCTTAAAGCAGCAGAATGGAATAGGCACCCCACAATTGTTTTTAAACTCCTTTCCAATGCTTCTTTTAAACCTAGTTCTAAGGTATAGAATTAAAGTTCAAAGTTATTAGGAACATAACTCACTGAGCTTTCATGGCAACAGGTTCTGTGTCCATGTGCATTCTACAGATTTATGGAATAAGGATAATTGTTTGTATTTCTAGGGCTAGTCTCACTGCTGAGTGTTTTTTTGGAGGAATGTTCAACCTTGCTATTTGATACAGTACTCTAGGGATGAATGCCGTCAGCCTGATAAATCAAATTAAGGACTCAAAATGCAAGAACAGATGATAGACAAAAAAATATAAATTCAGAATCAAAATGACAACTGTGCAAATGAGAAAAACAATCAAAGGACTACATAGTGTCTCCTCCTCAAACAAGGAGATGGATGCCTTTTTCACCCTTGCACTGTTAGGGTCACACTTCAGAAAGAGGCCTGCACATATTACAGCAATGTGTAGCCCCAGAACAACTAACACTGAGGCATAGTTCAGCATCGGAAAAAAACCTGATTACTGTGATGTTCTAACAATGAGAAATTACATACAGGAATTTATAACACCAGTTACAAGTTTAACAGTTTGCCTCTTTTAAGTTTACCTTGACACTGAAATTTTCTCCCCAGAATGACACACCTATTTCCCACTCCAACCACAAAGGAGGTGTAACTTAACTGCTGGTGGCTGATTTTACACTTTCACTGCAGACATCTAGATTAAGCACTTTTTAATTGCCAACACTATCTTGGTTATAGAAGCTCAAAAATTTACCCTTAACCAACTTTAGTAGGGAGCTTCAAACAGTTCAGCTGCCCATCACATACCCCACCACCCTCAGCTGAGTGAGCCACAGTTTGCAGTCACCCCACAGCAGGAATAGGAAAGCTGCTTACAAGCCCAGAATCCCATTCCCCTGCCAGAACTGCACCAATAAAGTTACTGAAAAGGCTGAACCATTTTTCCTCCCAGTGCTAATGGGTCACTGATGGATCCTATTACTACACTCAGACCCCATCTCCCTCCATGAGGATCACTTCCAAGAAAAAGTATGCAACAAAAATAAGAACCCTGACACTCAATGTAGCATGAAACACTAAGGTCAAATATATAATGCCTTTTTTCACTCTCAATTTTACAGCACTTGCATTTGATCCATGTTTCAGCACTATGACAGGCAAAAATCTTGACTGAAGCAAGTCTTTGGAAAGCACAGGCCCACCTCTGAAGGCTTTTTATAGCTGTTGGAGCCTAACCACTCTCACAGACTTAGAATGAAGGTCACTTCTTCTGTAACCTCTAATGAATCTTTTCCAAGGATGCCATTAATCTGCATGAATCTCAAGTATTATGCTCCAGATTCAGGCACTCTTGAACATGTGACATGAGCCAGCAGTGAATTTAATCAAGGACAAAAATGTGGGGCCACTGAAGTGGCAACCAGCTGGCCACCAGAACTTACAGATTCATGTTACTATGAGATAGCTACTGCACAAATTAAATGTTCTATGTGTCCGTCATGTACACATAGACAAATGTCCTACACATCTCTTACATACACAAAAGCAGTGCTGCAGTGCTTCAGCAAGACAACAAGCATTTAAAGGATCAAGAGCTCCATTCACATTTTCTTCAACAGACTTCGCCTTCAGTTTTGCAAATATTTCAGCTTACACAAGAATTTGCAGTTAATGGAGTGCTTTGTGGCCTTTTTGACTTGGCCATCAGCTTCGCAAACAAATCCCGGAATTATCGTGCAGATTGAAAAATCTTTACTTACGCCCAAAAATCTTCAACAGTATCGAACTTTGAGATAAGACGAAGGTTTGCTTGCCAAGTTTTGCTCTTGTCATTTTTAAAAAACCAGAGTGCCCATCTAAAGGAGAGCAAAATAAAAACAACTAGAAATTAGTCTATTAAAAATGTAATTATTTCTATTGTTATATTCAAACTAATTGCAAACCTTAATACATTATGAGCATGGAGGTCAGCTTCATCCATCCATAAGCTACCTGATCAATTCTTTACAGAACAACGTTTGTACTTTTAATACAAGAATCATGGCAAACTTTACCAATCCATTAGGTAAACACTTTAAATACATTTGGAATTCTTTCAAGACTCTGAATCTTCTTGCTGTCACTGCTATCCCCTACCACAAACAACTGATTATGGTCTAAAACAACACCAACTATTCAAACTGGGCTTCCCGGCCAGTAATTTCCCTGTAAAGGTTACATAAGCCAATTATATCACTCCAAAGCTATGTATGACATGAAAGCTTCCCAAGCACTCACATACTAGGAAAGCATAAATTTGAATGGAAGCTGCATTAAGCTTACTAATGGCAACCACCTCAAATCTGCACAAATTGATTGTTTCAAGTTTTAAAATTAGCATAGAAAAAGATGAGACTAAATGAAAAGAATCATCTCTGCTGAGTACAAATATCAAGACAAAACTGAACCTTTCACACAAAGCTGCTCTTTCTGAATCTAAAAAGCATCATTGCAGCAATTTAAAATGCTGGAAGAGGATACCTAACAGGGCATTTAATCAAACAGTTGGGGTTTTTTTCCCCACTCTGATAATTTCAGTAGTGTTGAAATACTCAGGTTAGCACTAAACTAGATTTATCTTTTCTCAGCAGAGAACTTTAAGTCACTAGGTGTCAATCTATTGTTTTGAGACCCTTCTTGACATTTCAAACCTAGTTTTAAAAGTTTATTCCTTTCCAGTAATAGTCTCACTACCACTCGTAAAGAAGTGTCAGCATCAATTTAATCAAGGTGTCTAAAGGAAAGATGAGGACAGAAGCTGAAAGACAGCAAGGAGAATGGGATACATGCAGCAGAGCACTACAGGGAAGGATTGTCTTCCACACTTGCTCAAAACTTAGAAAAACAGTAAGGTATCACCAGGTAAAATGTACCTGCCAACAGTAAGTACTGAGCATTCCACAGTAATTCATCAGGTCACTTGGAGAAAATTATTTCCAAGCTGGTTTTTTTGAAGCTGTAAGAGGGCTTGAATTTTTTTCACTAACTTTGAAATATAATTTTAACTACAAGTTTTTTCCACTGGCACCTTATTTACCCAAGTACAAGGCAGAATGCAAGGTTCTCCAGTTCTAGTGGGCAGCAGCTTCACCCCAGTGTCAGCCTCTTAAAATACACCAGACAAAAGCAGCAAGAGCTCTGCTTGCCTCCAGCCAAAAGCAAAGCCATGCTCTTCCAAACTACCTGGCTGCATTTTGAAAACTTGCAAAGCTTGTCAGCTTCAGTAACTGCCTGAAGAAGACTCTGAATATTAACATGTGGATCAGATTCTCCTTACTCTGCAACCTCACTGCAAAAATCTTCCAAAAACCACCTGAGAACTCCCAAAATACTACTAGAGAACAAAAGGTCAGCAACAGCTGCAAAGCCACAGGCATTTTTCTATCCCTGGAAAAACTACAATCACTTTTCTGTGCCATTTACCTGTTTTGTAGTGGATGTTTAATATACTGTTCAGGGCTGGCAACCTCCTGACTAGGTGCTGGCTCGGTTTTCTCCTCTTCTGCAGGTTGGGGGTTGGGAGTGGTTTCCTGTTTGAAGAAAGGAGTTATTAATACATTCCTTCCCAATTTTTATTGAAGTAATTTAGTTCCCTGAAGTTACCTCAGAAAGGGTGATGCTAAGAGTTCCCATAATTTATCTTAATTATGGGCCCAAATCACATAATGGAAGCACAATTTGTATCCCTTTATTCTTCAACATCTGAATAGGTCCTACAATAAACTCTAACTGCAGGAATTCGAGTTCTGTTGTTCAGAAATTTGCTTCCCATGTAACTTGTTTCCAAAATGGTTTACTATACATACTTGTCTAATTTTGCAATAGTTTTGAATGCTATTTCAGAAATAAATAGCATTCAGAAATAAATAGCATTATCTAGAATATGCACATCTAAATTTCAGAGAGCACTAATTTCAGAATGAAAATTATTTTTATCAGCTTCTGACAGAGCATCATTTGAAACAAGTGTACCGGCCCTGTTACTTATAAAAAAAATCTATTAATACAAATAGAAGATAAAACAAACTCTCAGACCTAAAATCAACTATTGCAAGCAGCTAGAAGCCAAGCCAGTGCAAAGTTCTCTGTATTTACAACATCATCATGAACAAAACAGCAAAATTTAAGCACGGATCAGTTCTCAAATTTCCAACTGAAACAAATGTACTTACTGGTTTAGTATGTATTAGATTGATTTCAAGAGTTAGTTTTTCAACTTTCTAGATGGAGACAGCTCTAGAAATGTTAAATATAATTTAACATAAAGTAGTAAAATATATATTCTCTCTGCATGTAAAGCCCCTTGGGCTCGTCATTCAGTTTGAGAAGTCACTGTGTCAGGTTTGAAATTCTAATGCCTTTCCTTCAAACGAGAAAACACAAAGCTTTATTGTGAGGCCAAGTGTCCCTGCCAGTTACCACCATCCCTCCCTAATCTGCAATCCATGCTAGAATATGACAGAAACACGGAATGAGGACTGTATTTCCTTCCCAAGAGCTAACACAAAAAATGCCAATACAGCTGACCCTGTGAAAGAAAGAGCACTTGGATAATAAAAATAAAAGCTAACTACAGCAGACCCAAAGACTCTAGACATTTCCCAACATGGCAATATAAGAGTACTATTTAAAAATTTATTTAAACTTAGTGATTTTAACAGAAAAAAAATAACATAGGAGTGAATCAAGTAATGTTGAATAATTTAATTAATGGAACAGTTTACTCCAGGCTTCCACATACATTTTATCACACCAAAGTGGTCGAAAAGTGGAATGGATTTGAAGTGATAACACTGTTCCATCTCCACAGACCCAGCTGGCAAACTCTTCTGGATAACACCTAAAGATCGGCCTTAACAGGGATTTTCATTTCATAATCAATATATTTAGCATTAAGCATAATATTTTTTATATCAGAGAAGTTGCTCCTTTATGGTTGAAAATAATCAAATGTGCTTTAGTTTAACAGCCCACCTAGAAAAACACCTCATGACATTTCAGAACACTCACATACCTGCATTCAGAGCAGAGATCTAACAGGAGCACTTGGCCAGTGCTTTGCTTTACACAGTATAACAGCACAATTCCCTTCCCTCTTAACAAAACTAAATGCTTTCTGAGGATTCCCCAAAGGGATCATCACTAACAAACCCACAGAAGTACAGTGTTGAAAAAGCTGTCATATCTCCTCCAGTATAATACTATAAAAAGCTAAGCAGACCTTCAAAAAAAAAAAACTTAGTAAGTTCTTCATATTCCATCAAGAATAGAATACCCCCGCTTATTTTTGGTATCATTCATCTTTAATCACACACCACCATCCCACTGAACAATTCAAGACAGAGCACAAAAGCTGCAGAATTCATCAAAGTAGTACTTTAATACTTCCTCCTTCACATTATCTGAATTATATTACAAAGAAACAAGTATGGACAACTAAAATTTAAGTGTGGCCCCTTCAGGGGCTTCTAACTAGAAAATTCAGAAAAGTTACACGGGCAAATACAATAACCCTACAAGAAAAATCCTGCTGATGTTCTGGAATTGCACCAGGTTTTGTGTTAAAGCTGCTTTCAGTCACAACACTCTGCAGTTGTGCCATCTAATATTCACAACTGATTTCCAAATGCTATTACACTAGGAATTTTAACATCAAACAGACTCACTCTTGCTGAATGCAGATGCAGAGTATCTTCCAAAACCAATTTCAGCTGAGAATCTCATGTTTGCTCAGCAGCTAGCTTTCAACATACAAAGAGCTAATCCCAAAGTCTCCCTGGTCACTCTTCCAGAATTATCACAACTACAAAAAATGGAAGAATCAACACAAAGCCACTGAGCACATGCATGGCTGAACTGTTTCAAAACTTCTAACAAAAGACAACAGCAGAAAGGATTAAGGTAGCACATCCAGGCAAAAAGAAAAATGTCATGAGCCTCAACACCTGTCTGGTACACTGCTGATCATCCTTCACACAACTACATGAAATTCTATTTTTAGACAAACAGAAGACATCTGACTCAGCACAAGCATTTTACTTTAGCCACCACAATATCAAGTCCCTTTAGATATTCTGAAATCTACGTGGCATTCTTGAAACTTGGACTGACCATTATTCAAGCTCCTGTCCAAAATAGAAAATGACAGCTCAGCTCCAAGGCCCAGCCAACTATGACCTTGACCCAGAACTGTGCCACTCCCCTCAAAAACAATGCCACCAGAATGCTTTTTTTCCAGCACCAGGCTGCCCTATCAAGAATAGCTACAGGTCTACACACCAGGTGTAAAGCTGGCAGCAGAACTTATTATTAAAAACCATTATTTCTGGCTAGTCTCAGAGAGAAGCCTAAAGCAGCTTACTTTCACTTCTTTTTATTTCCCACAGCCACCAATGAAAAAGAACCATTTTAAATTTTGGCTGGTTAATGATTATCAGCTCCTCTTTCCTTTCACCTTTGGTTCATCTCACTATTCTGAGTACCAAAATGAAATGCTTGTATACCAAAGCACTTTTTATTATTAGTCAAATAGAAACTATGTAAGCTCATTAATTGGTATTTAAAGTCCTGGTATCCAAGAAATTCTACAAGAAATCACATAGAATTCTATTCCATAAATACCACATGAATTAATGTTACTGTCTACATTTTAGTAATTCACAGCTTGAAACCCTGCAACTGCAACACTATTAACCAAAGTCAGACTGACTCCATCAGCAGTTTCTGACCTACTTTATTTTAAATCCTTCCTAATACTTTACCATTGCTCATAACTAATGTATTCTTTAACCTAAAATTGTCTCTAAGTAACCAGTGAGTTTGCAGCTTTTAAAATATAAGTAATAAAATAGGGTAGTATTACCAGATAAACTGGAAAGCTTGACATGGCCAATCCCACTTCTCATATACAAGACAGCACATAATTAAGTGACATTTATTCACTACCCAGATAGTTTTTGATGTAGGAATCAGCTTGCAGAAGTCCATGAAACATTTGCCTACTCAGCATTTAATGACTCTGTGTATCTGCAATTACTTGGATTCTGACACTTGCAGATTTAATCGGTGTTATTTACTCTTTCTCCACAGCACATAATGACCAGCGTATCAAAGAAAGGTGTGCATGTCACCAGGACAGGAAACAAAGAGCATTTACAGTAAAAACTGCTTCATCAGGTTTGTCTATTAAGGAGAACAAGCAGCTTGACTAGGTTTTACCAAGGGTTTTCAGATGCTGCCCAGACCACATTCATGTCATTAGCTGTCCACAGAAGTTGTTCAGCGAGTCCAGCTGGAGTGCAACAATTATTGCCCAAAAGGACATAGCCCAGCACTATTACGCACTCTTGGTGAAGGCCAAGAGAATTAATTAGTGGAAGAGGCTTTCCAAGTCTTCTTGCATTAAACCAAAATAAGTTACATTCCAGAGTTTTCACCTTCCTGTTTCTCTTTCCTAAAGAAGAAAAGTGCATCCCCTAGGAAAAACAATTTCTACTATCTGCTGGTCCTTATACTTCTTGCAGGTAACTGCTACTACACTACAGCCAGGATAATTTCCTGGCACAAAATCCAAGAGCTATTTATTTCAAAACACTCTGGCCAAAAAAAAGCACGCCCACAAGCAAGGATTATATCCTCTAAGAAAACAAACCAAGTGATTTGACACACAACTATGAGGAATGAATGTACAATGATAAAAATCACATGTAGTACATGTAATAGCGACTGGAAGAGAGGTACTAACAGCCAGCTGTTACCAATTTAAAAGTGTGAAGTAGCTTTCCAGTCACCAGGACAAAGGAAGTATTTCTACTTGGGACACAGCAAGGCCTAATAGAGAGCAACTATCCTAACTGCATTCATCATTACCTAGAACACCACAGATTTTTAGAAAGGCAATCACTATTAGAACACCAACATGGAACCTGACTTTAACTGAGTGAGATCCCCTCAGATTTCAACAGAACTGCAACACAAGTACAGGGAAACAGAATAAAAGACTACATAAAAAAGTCACACACTTCCTCCAAGGTCAAAGGTGTTCTAGGAAATATCACCTCAAAAATATTTAAAAATACAATATTTAAAAGATACAAGGACTATTTATAGCCCTCTTGACTTCTGCAAAATGGGTAATATACACTTGAAAATATCCACCAGATCTTCACCATTTAACTCAAAATCTTCTAACTAGCATTAGCAAACAGCTTTCAAGGAACATCAAACTACCTCAGTATCTTCGTGGTTTTTGTAGCTGCCTAACCAAGCTGCCCTTGTGCTAACACCTCCTACCTCAGTCTGCATTCTGCTGCTGCCTTTGCTACTGGAACACAAAATCTACCCATGGGATGAGTTTCTACATCTAACATTCTGTCAGTTCTAAAGCACTCAGACAAGAAAACTTCCCAAAACTGCTGGGGAGAACAGTTCAGATGATTCGAAGAACAAAAAGCCTCCAGTCTCCCCAAACACTCCTACACAAAAGACCTCCATGTTTTGCAAGTATACTGAGCCCCTGGTTCAACAATGCAGAATTTTACATCCACTGAAAATTTAAGACACATTCAATCTTCAGAAAAGAATTTAATGCAGAATGCGCGAATGGTCCACAGAGAGGTCTTCAAAGAAAAAGTACCGGATGTACTACTGGTATGCCCAGTGACTGCAAAGGATGTCAAACACACAGGATATCTGATGAACAGCAGAGCACAAGAGAAACAGACCTCCATAAAAAAAACCAAAACCACAGAAAAAGGACTTTGAAGCAGTTAAAACTTCTCGGCCTTACATCCACTATACAGAATCAAGGACAACTGGCACTTCAAGGCCATTAACAACACTCGTGTTACAGCACACTTACATTTGTACGTCACACAATCATATCTTTGTAACGTCCATGTCCTACAGAGGAACAGGTTTTAAACTTCAAGAAATGAGGACTACAACAAGCTAATAAACAGCTTCTAAAATCAAGTTTAACCTTGACTAGAGAACATTTCAAAAGTGAAAGACAATTTAAATGTGTATTAGTGTGACTTTTTCCTCAGATAAAGTCTGCATTTCATGATGCAGGCACCCCATCAACATCCCTCATTTAATTCTCCCCTCTACCTCCCCAACATTCAAACTAACCTTTACAAAGCTGCCAAAAGGGACACATTTTCTCATCAAAAAGTTGCCCATGTACCTCCACACCTGCAGGTAGTACCAGTAAATGAAACACAGCTTGATTTCATATGCTATTTTTATGCATTTCTTTGAAATAAGTTTGGTATTTTAAATGCTGTGTGAAATGGATAATTATTCAAAACTGCTTTCAGAAAAGTGTTTATCTTAAAAAATTTACAAGATGGGCTACACACTCCTCTTAGAGGAAGCTCCATACTCAGAAATGTTATTTACCATTCAAAAGCTTATGATATATATTCTCAATTATTAAACAGCAGGAAAGATACATCTATCCTGTATCATTTTAGAAAAATGCAATGAGCAAGCAACTGTGTTCACAGTACTGCAGTTCAGTGCTATACTGACTTCAAACAGAGCAGGTCACTGACTTTCACAGCAGAAACACCCAGCAACAAGACTAAGTCTAAAGCTGAATTAAACTTACATGCTAACTGTCTGCAAATAACACAAAATAAATACCTTTCTGCCTATACTGAATTTTAGAAGCTATTATGAACTTTCCACAATTTTAAGGTCCTACACCAGTATGTTTGTAAACCCTTAATAGTTCCATTTAAATAAAGTTGATTCCCACCTGTGAATGATTACCTTCTCTAACAAGCACTTGTCAAATTAGAGATAACTGAAACCTCCCTGCTGTATGCTAAAAAAAGTTTAATTTACAAGAATTGCATTTATAACAATAACTGCCATTATGCAAAAATACAGAAGAACCATGATGCCATTTCCAGTTTGTGCAATGAGGGATTAGATTTATATGCACCCAGAAGTCACAGGCTTTGTGCAGCTACACTTTTAAGTCACATTTGGTGAACTACAGCTTAGTAAAGCGTTACTACTGGTTTTGTTGTTGACTTTATGGACTTTTGCATGGTGTTATCTGATCACAGTTAATCCTCAAAGGCTGTATGAGTACTCTAAGAGGCGACAGTTCTGCATATTCTTAAAAATTAATCTTGAATATTTTTAAAAGGAAAACCTAGACACCACAAGAAAACCTGGGAGTTTTAACCTGTCAGGGTTACAAAGGCTTTTAAGTCTTCCCTACAGTGGAGAAGTAAACCCCTATGCAACTGGGCTATATTTATTTAGAATAATCTTGCTTTTTTGACAACAATTATGGGACTCTCTACAGAACTCTAAACTCAAGTTTCTGTATTTAAGCCTGAAACTTTTTTCAAGCCTCTTAAAACTTTCAATGTATTTGAAGCCGTGACAGTACTAGAAACATCAATGACCTTCGTAGCAGCCTGTACAAAGAAAAACCAAAACCAACCCATACTCAGTTGTACTCTCATTTCCCAAGACACATCCACCCACCAGGAAAGCATTACAGATGGTATCTCTACAAACCCAGGCCCAGATTTTGCAGGTGAGCAACACAAAAGCCTCCCTATGACCAAGAGGTAATCCCTATCCACACATGCAATTATATTGTTGAGCTGCAAAGCACGCAGTATTTCTGCAACACTGTGCGCCTCTGACCTCAGTCACTACACAAGTCCAACTTTAGGCTTAGGTAGAAGTGAGCCACCTACGAGGACAATAAACAAAGACTTTGTTATTAACTCCAATTTGAAAATAAGCCAGCACAGGGGGTAGCTCGCTCCTGAATGCAAACATACTGCAGCTACAGCACAAGGTTCAACAACTTCGTTAATTACTTAAACTGTTGTGAGTGCTGCCCCAGCTTCTACTTTTAGGGGCTCAGCATAACTGCTCAAGGTGAGCTGGATCTGGGAAATCAGCCTTGCTGGGACACAGCACGGCAAAATCAACCGTTTACTTTCTGCTGCATAAGGCCCGGACCTACCTCAAGGCACAGATGGAGTTAATGGAGAAAACGGTGCAAAGACAGTTTTTCAGCCAGCAGCACAATGAGGAAAGACACAAGGCCCAGGCCTTCCGAGTAATTTCAATTTCTAATGGTCATATTACAAATTATTTATCACAACTCCTACTAAGCTCCACAGTCACCACAAAGCACTACACTGAGGGGAAGCCATCATCTTCAGATACGCAGGCAACAACTCAAAGGTTGTCTTTTGGGTGTGAAAACAAGTGTTTGACACTGCCTGAAGAACATGGGAAGGGTGCTGCTGGTGGTCTTGTCTTGCACACTCAACTGACACTCTCCCTGTACAGAATTGCTGCCACGCAATTTATAAATGCTGACCCACTTCAATCTCTTCCTCACAGGTAAAAATATGGGGTTTGGTTCACGTAAGAAAACCAATAAGAGAAAAATCAGTGTCCCTTACACAAAATGGCAAAATTAGTCTTTATTTAAAACCACTGATTTTCAAACTTTTTTCACTTTGTCTGAATGTTACAAAGCCTGCCCAAACAGCACACTGGCTATTTATTCACAGCTGGTAAGCACAGCAGCAAGAGACCAGACCTCCTTAACTGGGTTTTCTTGAAACTCTAACAGAGTCTTCTGCTGTCCTGTCCTCATGATACACAATCATGTGGGATTAGAATAACAACTGTACTTGGATCACTTCCAGCTGGTCCAGCTCATTATGGAAGTGCAGGCTGGGGCTACGTTTCTAAGACTCAGCCTAATAACATAAACATAATTTATCACCTGGAACAACAAAAAAGAAAGGTACTGAATTATCATAAAAGGTCTGAAAAAAAACCAGAAAGACAAAAAACCCAAAAACCCTCGAAAAAAGATGACACAATCTGGAAAAGACGATTTCGTTTGCCTAGTCTCACCAGCCGTGCTGTGGCCGCGGCTGCCCCAGCAGCGCGTCCGTGACTTACCGACCCCATGCTCCCTCACCGCGGGGCCTCTCCCCGGGGCACGGCGTGCCGGGAACGCGGCCCTTCCCCGCTGCCGGAGGAGCCGCCCCTCGCTGCCGGCTCGCCGCGGCGGCGGGAACCAACATGGCCACCCCCACCGCGCCACATGCGCCGGGCGGCCGCCGGGGCCGCGGGCGGGGCGCCACACAATGGGCGCCGCCGGACCGCCGGCCCCGCTCTCGCCGGGCCCTACGGGAGCCGTGGCCGCGCCCGCCGTACCCGGGCGGCGGTGCCGGCACAGCCACAGCGCCCGCCGCCCCCTCCCCCGCCCCGGCCCCTGCGAGCGTGCGCTCCTCGCCGGCCTCCCCGGCCAGCCGCCTCCTGCCTGCCCACCCGCCCGCCCGCCCGGCCGGGCGGGCGCTCGCCGCGCTCTCGCCCGTTGCGGTCGGCGGAACGGCGCCTCGACGAGAAGGAAGAGGATAAGGATGCGATGGGAGGAAGGCTAGGGGAAGGCGGGCGGGAGAAGGGAACGCGGCACTCACCGGCTCCACCGCCGCCATCTTAGAGCGCTCGGATCGCGGACGCACGGCGAGGCGGGGCGGGGGCGGGTAAAGGCCCCGAACCGCACGCGATTGGCCGCCCGGTGGTCACGTGCGCCCGGAGGCCGTTTGGGGCGCGCTGCCAGCCGGGAGATGTAGTCCTCAAGCGCGGCGGCTGCCGGGAACCCCTCCTACTGTCTCCCGGGCAGGAAGAGGCGGGCGGGTGCGGGAGCGCCCTCTGGCGGTCGCAGCGAGAGTGGCGGCGCCTGCCCGCCCGCGCTGGGCTCACGGAGCGGCCCCCGCGCTCCAGGGCCATTTGTCCCCCAAACACAGCTCCGTGGGCTCCTGTCCCCCGGACACAGCGCTCTGTGGGCTCCTGTCCCCCGAACACAGCTCCGTGGGCTCCTGTCCCCCAAACACAGGTCCGTGGGCTCCTGTCCCCCGAACACAGCGCCCCGTGGGCTCCTGTCCCCCGAACACAGCGCTCCGTGGCCCCCTGTCCCGCGAACACAGCGGTGTGTATTCCCTTGTCCCCTAAACACAGCGCTCCGTGGCCTCCTGTCCGCTGAACAGAATCGGAGAATCATTTAGGTTGGAAAAGACCTTCAAGAACTCTTGCGTCCAACTGATAACCTAGCGCTTCTAAGCCCAGCTCTAAACCATGTCCATACGCGTCACATGCACACATTTTTCTGAACACTGTCAGGAATGGTGATTCCACCACTCCCCTGGACAGCCTGTTAAACCAGGTAAACTCAGCCATGGGATTCATTTTAGTGTCATGATTTTATTAGCACTTAACAAAGACAGAGGGTTCAATAAAGAAAAATGCAACAAAAATAGATTTAAGTCCTTAACCTTCTGTAATGCTGCTTGATGAAACTAATAGCGTAACAGTTTTCAAAGTGAAAGAACTGGAGCTTATCTTTAGCACAGTGACAAAACAGAAATTGAAAAAGAAAGTATTTCTTCCTAAACTGTATAATTCTAAATAATTCAAATCACATTGTGATAGTGAAACAATAACATAATCTCTGAAATTTGTTCATTCAGGAAGTACATCAACCCATGAAGAACCTTTTTTTTTTTTTTTGGTCCAGTGACATACTGTTCGTTTTACCTATTTCATAACACTTGGATTCTGGTAATTCTTTATAGATGGTTTGATAAAAAAAGTAATTAATAAATCTTCTTATTTATTTGCCTAATATGCTGCCATATGGATCTTATATTCCACTTTACTTGTTTGACAGCTATGCACGTTCTTTGACTGTCTGTTTTATTCTTGCCTTTAAGTCCTTTAATATAAAGATAATCTTTCCAGAATCATCTTCCTCCTTGATAATTTTTTCTTCATTTCCTTCTCTGTTTAACTTTGTATTTTTATTCTCAATGAGTCAAGTGTACAGACCTATAATTTTACAGCCTTGGACGTCATTCTACTGCGAAGAACTGTAAGTGAGTGTTAACCACCAAATTGTATTGAATATCATATAGCATTTGGCTATTTCATTTCTCTTATGAAAGGCAGGGAGAACAGCATGAAACCCTCTAAAAGACAGCTATGCTTATTAACAGTGTTTAATTAGCTAGATGAATGTAGCACAGCTGAGTTCAGAACATGGCCTACCTCATTGACACACAAATGGGAAGCAAGCACGTGTTGTGGTTTGGGATGTTTCTTTGATTTGTTGAGTTTTGGAGGCAAAAAGCCTCTAAAGATGACATCAGAAGTTATCCAACAAGTTACATTAGCAATGAGAGGATTATGAGCTACTGTAATCTTTTTGAGTCACTAACACACATAACAAGCAAGATGCTCAGAAGTGATGTGGCTGCCTTGCAAGTGATTTAATCTTCAAACTAAAAGGAAATTTAAGATAGAAGGCAAAGAGCTATCATAGATACAGCCAGGAAATCCCATCTTTTGAAGTTATAGTGGAGAAAAGGAGGTAAGTAAAGAAATGCTGAGTATCTTGTCTTCAGTAATCCTTCAGGGATTTATCAGTTTCCAGTGTGAATTTAGGTAGTTGCTGGGAACATCTTCATTCTGCAAAGAGTGGCATCCAAGTCAGAGGTGTGTGTATGAGCTCTAATTGATCTGCACGCCTGTATCTCATTGATTTGAGTGAAATAACACTTAGAATCACTGTGTTGTATGGGATTGAAAATCCGATCATCTTAGTTTGATTTTGAAACCTGAAAATAAAAAGAATTTTTAATGTCACATGGTATTGTCCTTGGTATCTAAAGTGGAAATAAAACACTGATTGTATTTTACTACTATAAAGTCTATTTTTGTGGCCCTCTGATGACACAAACTATGTGAAATCTCTTTGGAGATCATTCCTGTTGAATTCATTGGGCTGGAGCTTCACTCCATGACTTCTACTGTGTTTCCATAGCAAAGAACAAAATTTTTCTCATCTCCAGACATATTCATGGATTCTTTAAAATATTTCCAGCAGTGGAGTTTTTCTCTTTAAAGCTTGCAACTGACTGGTTAAATAGGAATGATTTTTATAAAAACACCATTTTTTTTACAAAGATGGAGCTAGTTTCCCTTTGATCTTGTCCCATGATTAAACAACCAGTTTCATATGCACGTATTGGAAAATGCCAGATTTCTTGGGTACCAGAAGAGTGTTCTTGAATGCAGAGAGAACCATTATAACATCATAGTGCAAATTTGATGCCATATATTAATATAGATTCTGCAAGAGGCAATACAACTTGAACAATCAAAACAAAACAAAACAAAAGAAAAGAATGTGCAGGATCTTCCTTTTCAGCACAGCTAAAGCTTGCTTGGAATTAGCTTTGAGTAAGGCTGCTCCAACCTGGATTGTGGCTGGAATGGCCCTTTCAGTAGTTTAGTTTGCATCTGCACCAATGGAGGAGAAAAGAGTGATGCAGGGGCTTAAAATATATTGCAACCTCTTTTGACTTAGAGAATTGGACAGAAATCCCACATAATTTTTCCTTAAAGAAAATTGGAGACAGGTATTTCTTCAATGCAACCCTGTTCATTTACAAAGGATGTTTACAATGATTTTTTTTCCGCCCTATGGTCCTAGTAAGACTATTTTGCTTTGAGCACAGGTTTGTCTTTTTCCTCTGGGTAATGTTTCCTGTAGGGCTGTTTTCCATTCACTTTTTAAGATCATGCTTTTGTGGCCATCTCTGAGGTGTTGGGGATGGGTTTGCAATTTCTCTTTTTTGCATGCACATACAGACACACACAACCTACATAACTGTTGCATTTGGTACGAGAAGCTCAGTGAGTGCCTGTACCATCTGGCTGAGCCACAACATGCACATTTGCATGTGGTCTGGCTCCTGGGTGGCATTTTTGCATTGTTTCAGCCATCGCTAGACAAAGAGGCATTTAATTGCATCTTCAATGAGCCTGAACAGGAGACAGCTACCAAGAGCTTCACTGGGAAAGGGGGACTGCCCAGCCCCCAGCACTGCAGTGTAGAGAAGCAAAGTGAGGAGGGGGGGTCCAAGGTGGTCTCTTAATTAAGTAATGTCAAATTCAGTGGCCATTTTCTCCCGAAGCAGCAGCTGTCTCAGCTGCCAGCTGCTCTCGCTTTTCTGCAGTTGCTCTCTGACCCATGAGACACAGCTGACCTCCTCTTTTGCCCTGTTTGCTGCCCTCACATACTCCCAGCCTTGCATCACTTTGGAGAAGTTGGGAGGACAGCAGTGGACATAAATCAAGCACCATGAATGGACTATAAAATTCGTGACTCATGCGCCTTTGTGTGCGTCGGTCTGTAACACAGGGGGACAGGCAGCCAGAAAGGGACGTGAAAAGCCTGACACAGAAAAAAGAGCTCTGCTCAGGTAAGGTCATAGCAAAGGTCAGTGAACTTCCCCGGTAAGAATGAGTGTGCCACCACATAATGGGAAATGGCAGTGGATGGACCTCCAGGAGGCAGGAGTCGGTTCACTTTGTAAATCAGAACATCAAGGCCAAATTGGAAAACAAAAGCATTGAAATACCACAGAAACCACATAATTTTTACCATGGGGATGATGATGTAGGGCTGTTTAAAAACCATTTTAACAGCAAATCCTAGGCCAAGTCTTTCAGGGTTTGTTATTCTAGGCTGATCTGCCGCTGCAGTCTGTGTTCTTTCCAAAGACTGCGGAGAACAAGATTGTCAATGCCTCAATTAGGGGGCTTGCTGTTCTTTAAATTACACATATATTTAAATTGTTTAATTAATACATGCATCCTTGGCTTCTATAAGGAAGCAGGGAAACAACATGCCTTTAATTTGCACTTCAGAAATACAGCAAATAAATGAAACCAAGTAACAGAAGGAGCTCTGTCTCCTAGTTAGAGCAGGAGTCCTTTTTTTCCTTACATGCTTCCTTGTTGACCACTACAAAATGAGCACAAGCGTATACTGACATTATCCCAGTAAGGATGAAAGAGAAAAATAGGAATAAATTGTGAATTTATACTCAGATATGAATTTGAATGTGAATTAGATGCTCATAAAATTTAATAAATTATCCTAAATTATTAATAACGATTGTACCGAAATCTCATCAAGAAGCAGATGATGATATCTGAGCAGGAGACACTGAAACTAGATCAGCCAGTACACTTCAGGTTTTTATAACATGTCAGTGACAACAGGTACTTGCAAACCCTGCTTAACCAGGTAAACAATGTCTGCAGTTCCTTAGGGTTCTTTAAATGGAACAAAGAGGCAGCTGAAGTCTATGCAGGTACCTGTCCTGCTTTACTTGATAGCTTGGTGTGTTGGTTATTTGGAAAAGCAGCACCGATTTTTCACAGTAAAATACCTGCTAGCAACATG
This sequence comes from Cyanoderma ruficeps, assembly GCA_008694505.1. NCBI lineage: Eukaryota > Metazoa > Chordata > Aves > Passeriformes > Timaliidae > Cyanoderma > Cyanoderma ruficeps. The sequence continues at coordinate 622,916 of VZDJ01000173.1, forward strand.
GGTCATTAAGGAGTGATTCTGCCCATTTGGCAACATTTTGCTTTAAGAAGGTTAAAATAAGCACATAATGATGTGTCCTTTAAAGATATTTCATTATGCTGGTTGGCAGTTGGTTGCCTATCTTCAGAACTTGGACATAAATACTGTCACAGCGTGAGCTGCATGAATCAGAACACAGCTATTTTGACTTGTTTAAGAAAATAATGATTGTAATCTTTGTGTTTAGCAGGCATCCTAGAAACATTCCTAATTCACTCTGACAGTGAATTCACACTTTGTAGAAATGGTAGGCTGATACAAGTATTACCAGTACTGGAGAAATGAAGGTGAGAACTGTCAGAAACACAGCTGTCCACCTGCAACTACACTTCAGTCATAGCATGGCATCACATTACTTCAGTTAATTTGCCATGCTAAGTGAAACTGCTTATCACACAGCAAACCTGGATCATACACTTTATCTGTGGCCCTTGCCCTATAGTCAGCTGGGCTACTTAGCCACTTTTTTGCCAAATAACAATATCATAATGCATCAAGTAGATTTATATGAATACATTTACTCTGAAAAAATAGGATGTATGCTTTTCTGTTCTGGAAAAGCAGAATTATTCACCTAACCTCTAAGCCTAGGAGATAAAGAATTTTTAAATTATTATTTTTCGTTGTTAAAGATGAGGACAGAATAAGACAGTTGCAGAAAATATTGAGATTATAGTTTGGATTTTGAATCACACTTTCTGGGGAGTCATCTGGATGCTGGGAAATCGGTGGAATATTCTGTGTACTAAGATCAGAATAAGGATTGGTGTCATTTAATTGAAGTTAGTGGCACTAAAGTAGAAAGATATAATCTCATCCTGCAAAGTTTTAGCTGAAATCATAGTCTGTACTTGCCAGCAGTGGGAAGACAGCTGAAATTTAAACAAGGAGTAGGATCTCAGTACTAATGGCTGGATCTTGCAGATACATGCTCTGTAGTGTTTTGCAGCTATTCTCCCACTCAATAGGCATCTCCCCGTGCTATTTTTGAAAGCAACTGCTTATTAACATGAACCAGTAAAAAGCACTTGCACTGATAATAAGTTAGAGATGTTTTAGTACATAGGACAGTGACCATTCCTCTGTGATACTGTTGAGGCTGCACCTCATATCCTGTGTTGTTTTGGGCCCCTCACTACAAGGACATTGAGGTACTGGAGTATGTCCAAAGAAGGCAATGGAGCTGGGGAAGGGTCTGGAGCACAACTCTGGTGAGAGGCAGCTGAGGAAGCTGGGGATGTTTAGCCTGGTGAAAAGGAGGCTCAGGGAGGATCTTATTTTTCTCTACAACTGCCTGAAAGGAGGCTGTAAGCCACATGGGGGTTGGTCTCTTCTCCCAGGTAACAAGTGACACGACAAGAGGAAATGGCTTCAGGTTGTGCCAGGGGAGGTTTAGATTGGATATTAGGAAAACTTTCTTCATGGAAAGGGTTGTAAAGCATTAGAACAGGCTGCTAAGGGAGGTGGTAGAGTCATCATCCCTGGAAGTGTTCAAAAAATGTGGATATGGCACTTGAGGATGTGGTTTGGTGGTGAACATGGTGGTGGTGCAATGTTGACTGTTGGACTTGATGATCTTAAAGGTCTTTTCCAACCTTAACAACTCTCTGATTCTACATTGACACTAGGTTTGACAAAACCCAGAGAACATAAGCAGTCATCTTTACAGGCACGGGTAGTATCTTTCTTCACTCTCTAACCCATGCAAATAGGAGAGATATAATATGTGCATTAATCACATTTATTTTTACGACAGATCATTGGTTTCTAATCTTTCTCTTTCCAGGAAGACAATCAGCATCCTTCATGTGACAATGCCACCTTGACTCTGCAGCCTATTTTTCTAATTTTAGTTACTGCCTTACTGAATATTGAATTTGTGATGGTTTTACCTGGGCTAAAAATAGAGTGAAAGAATTGTGATAAACCACACAGACAGACCTACATACCACAGCCCACACTCCATAAAAAAGAAGATATGCTTGAAAAATTTCTTGTACAGCCTCGCAGATGAAAACTACGGGAAGTTCTTCACGGAATCAATTAGGGTTGGAGGAGACCTCTGGAGATCATTCAGGCCAACCCCTTTGCCAAGGCAGGGTCACCCAAGGAGTGTGTCCAGGTGGGTCTGGAATATGTCCAGAGAGGGACTGTCCATGACCTCCTTGAGCAGCCTGTTCCAGTGCTCTGTCACCCTCATCGTAAAGAAGTTCTTCCTCATGTTGAGGTGAAACTTCTTGTGCTTTAGTCTATGGCTGTTAACTCCTCACCCAGTCACTGGGCCCCACTGAAAAGAGTCTGGCACCATCCTCTTGGCACCCCCCTTTGAGACATTTATGAGATCCCCTCTCAGTCTTCCGTTCTCTGGGCTAAATAGGCTAAACCCTCTCTTTACTGTGAGGGTGCCGAGGCGCTGGCCCAGGGAAGCTGTGGATGGCCCATCACTGGCAGCCCAAAGCCGGCTTGGATGGGGCTTTGAGCCCCCGGAGCCTCCTCCCTCCCCGCGTCCGTCCGTCCCTCCCTCCGTCCTGCTCTCCCCGCCCGCCCCAGCCGGCGGCAGCTCCGGGCGGCGGCTCCTCCCCCGTGGCCGCCCGGCAGCATGGCGGCGGCGGTGGAGACCCGCAGAGTGTGCGAGACCGCCGGCTGCAGCAGCGAGGCCAAGCTGCAGTGCCCCACCTGCCTCAAGCTGGGCATCCAGGGCTCCTACTTCTGCTCCCAGGTGAGGTTCCCCGCGGCCCAGCCCCTCGCTCGGCGCTCCGGGCGTGCGGCGGGCGCAGGATCCGTCTCCCCGCGCCGGCTCCCCGCCCGGGCCCGGCCCGGGGTGCCCGGCTCTGCCTCTCTGCCCGCCGCTCCCGGCCGGCCCGGCGCAGCAGCGCCCAGCCGGGGACCCCGCACGAAGTTCCCCCTCGGTTCCTCGGCTGCGGGAGCCGGGCTGGCGGCCCCGGGCGGGGCGGGAGCCCCATTTCTCCTCGTGGCCGCGGGCGATGCGGGACCTGAGCGGCACTAAAGCGCGGCCGGAGCGTTCGCGAGGGGACGCACGGATGTGCCTCTGCCTGAAGGTGTGGGTGGTCCGTGTGCTCCCCTTAAAAATAAAAGCTTAGTGGGACAAAGTGAGGACGTGCTCATCAAATTCCAGCGGGTGCGTTTCTCTGCCGGCGTCAGCTCTGGAGTTGCTCGGCTTTGATAGACACCGGGAGACTTGTTGCTCTGAAAACAGATTTTCTTTAAGTTATGAGTTTCTGTAAAAAATATTTGATAGTCTTTCTTTTTTTTTTTTTATTATTCCCTTTTCATTCCTAACTTTTTTTTTTTCCACTTTGTCCTTTGATGTTCTACTCTGAGGGTGCCAAACAGGAAGGTTCAGGTTAGGCCACATGCAATAGAGCAGTCGGCTCCCACGTATAAATGTGAGGATTGAACGTGTTCTGTAGGCCACAGTGGTAACTCAGTGTGGTCCTTCAATGGAAAGAGCTGTCTGATGACTGCTGAGTGGGTTTTTTTGTTTGTGGGGTTTATTTTGGTCTTGTTTGGGTTTTTTTTATTAACCTCAAAATGTGCACTAAAATACATAGCCTGATCCTTTGATCTTTTTGTATGGGTAATTCTGTCAAAATCAGTGAGGACATATGTGTTTAGTTCAGAGATTGACACTGGCTTTCCTTGTCACAATTATAATTCAGAGTGAAGTCACTGAACTTTTGTAGATAAACATAAAATAATTCAGTCACATCAGCTAGATTGACTTATTAATTGGGAATAATTTTTTTCTGAGTCAGTATGTAAGCTGACAGTTACTGTTTGCCTAGGACTAGGGGAAAATTTCCCACGTGCTTGTGAGACACCCACTGCGCAGTTTCTAGTACTTTCCCCTGATGTCTGTGCCCTATGCTGGGAGTCAATGCCAAATTAGAGCAACTGCAGCTCAGAATTGTTCTGACAATTCTGTGTCTCTAGTTACCTTGTGGTGCTTGTGGTTAACTTCTAGGATTTGGTCTGTGTTTTGACATGTCTGATATAAAACTCATCATAGATGCATCATTGGTGTATACAAGTGGGTGATGACAAAACCATTTGCCAAGAGAATAAACAGGCCAATGTGAAGAGTTCCAGTTACATCTTCACTCCCCTCCTTCCTATCTCTAACTCTGCTAATTCCATATACAAGGCAGAGATTCTTGTTTTCTATACACTAAGTTTAATTATTTTGAATACCTGCTGCTGTTGTTAGGTAAAAGGGGAATTATTGGAAATACTTCCTGGCTTGTTAAAATAGGCTGCGGGATAACTATGTGCTTGTAAAGCTGTCGTGCCTAGAAAATGAAATCCTGAACTGGGATCCCAGTCATCTCATTTCTGCGTGGCTTGGGGCGTGTTGTGCCGTGCTGTCCCAATCAGGAATGTGGGTAAGTACATTGAAGGTGCTTCAGAGGTTTTGGGGCAAGGTGTTACAGAGAAGGACATTAATGACAGCCTGTTTTGAAGACATGCATGAAATGTCATGCACTGAGAGAAGGGTCCCCATGTTTATCCTGTGGCAAGGACCCTTAGCCCCCCTTAGTACCCTCTGTGGGGCCCAGCATGGAACTGTCCCGAGGCTCCAGCTCTCCTCATCACCTGGTGTCTGCTGAGGAGGAGTCTCACTGCAGTCCTGCCCCGGTGTCTGGCAGGCACAGTCAGGAAGGTAGGTGAGGTGCTGCTGACAACCCGGCTGCCTCTTCAAATAAGCACGTGGCAGGTGCAGGACTGTTATTTTCTCTGAACTTCCAGCAAGTTTCAGCTGACAGCAGTGGACTGGTTAGCATCAGTGAAACTTTTCTGGAGTTCTCTCTTTGGTGGTTTTCTTTCCATTCTGGTCTTACATGCATAAATAACTCGTAGATAAGCTAGTCAGTGGACCTAGGATGTTATTCCACCTCACAGCACAGCCTGTGTTGTACCTGGCTTGGTGCTGTTCCCTCCCGCTAGGGAAGGATGCATGCTTCTACCCTTTCCCTTAGGCTGTCCCTGATTCCTTGGTGAGCCACTTCTGAGATCTTCAGGGTTCCTTTTAAATGGAAGAAAAGCAGTTGCATTTTAATTGTTTTGGATTTTTTTTTTCTGGTTTAGCACTGCAGGGTCATGAAACTTCAGGAGTGTGCTGCTGAAGAGCAGGCTTGCCCACTGTGGCCCAGTTTGGCCCAGCCGTAAAGTCAGCCTGTCCTTATGGAATGCACTGGTGTTAGCCAGGTGTGTGGGTGCTTCCTTTGGGCTGAGGGTGGATTGGGAGCCACAAGCTATCTGGCTTTTACCTTGACAGGTAAAAGCATCTGGATGGGCATGGACACCGGGTAATTAATCTGCTTGGAAGCCTACAATGGCTTTTTCATACAGCTGAAACTCCAATCAGGGCTAAAGCCAAATTTGTAGGAATTTATTTTCTCTAGTGCTGAGAATGAACAACAGAAAATTGTGAACTACTGTAGGAAGGTGACCATGAGAAGCCATGTGTTTGGATTATAAATTACTAACATACCATTTTTTGCTAAAACGTGGTGTAGGACTGAAAGGTATAGGAGGTGTAGGAGGTATAGGACTGAGAATCTCAGTGTAGTGTGGAGATTGATTAAAAATTATTTTTCATGACTGCACATAGAGAATTGAAGTGAACTTTCCAAGTAGATTGCACCAAGACAATGATTTCCCCAGTGGATTTATCATTCGTGTTTCTCCTTTCCTGGAGGAAGGGTGTTATTCTGGTCACTTATTTTTTTTCTCCCTCTCTGCATCAAAACATGTGCCTCAACAACATGCCCTGAGAATGCTTATGCTGGAGTAATTTGACGTTCTCTGAGATTTCTTTGAGCCAGCACTGTTTCCTCTGGCTGTTGGGCACCTTGGAAGCTGGCTACAGCTGCTAAAAAATAGTTGTGCTTGTGGGTTGTGGATGGAAAGAGGGCCGCATGGCCAGGTCCTGGCCTAGCCGGGAGGTTTCCAACTGATCATGGAGACAAGGTAAAAATGGCTCTTAGCAGCAGAGGAACTTTTGAGGTGATGTGTTGAACCCTGGCTTTTTTTTTTTTTCCCCTTTTACTTCAAGGTGTGACAAGAGGAACTGTTCTACTGAGGGATTCTCTCTGCCGTTGATCCTTAGTAGTATTTTAGGCTAGTAAATCAAGTACTGTCACTACTAGCTACCTTTTTTCACCATCTTGTTTTCTTTTTTTTAGAGACTTACTGCAGTGTCGTGTGTGTTTATCATCTTGTGGTGAGATCCAGTAATTCAGTCTGTCTTCTGAATGTGGAAATCACACAGATGTCCAGCATCACGTCTCAAGTGTAGGGTTTCTCTTGCTGAGATAAATTTGTTATTGTGAAATCTGCTTTACAGATACAGCCACTTGTGTGTACATTGTGTATTATGCATAAAGAGTTTGTGTTTAAGTAGACAATTTGTCTTCTACAAGTGGCTGAAGGGTAAAGGGGAGAGTAGTGACTGCTCTTGAGATCTCCAGTTACCATTTTTATATGAGCCTTCTAATTGTGAATCTAACTGTGATCGCTTATTAGTGATTTTGTGTTGCTTTTCTGAAAAACTTCTTTTGTACTACTTATATAAGTGTCTTCGATAAAACAGAGTAGGTTTACGGTGGTGTGGACTAGATGCTGGTGCAGGACCATTTCACCAGCCAAGTTCAGAAATACCTGCTTGTAGACACTTAGTGGAAACATTCTCTTACTCTGAAATCAGTGGCCTTTGCCATTTTTGTTTCTCTTGAGAGCTGGTGGCCATGGGTTGTACCATGGTAGTAGCCATAACTTACTCAAGGAGAAGTGTTGCCCCTCCCTGTTTTGTGTGCCCTTGTGCTGTCAGCCCCAGGTGTATGAAGGGGTCTGGTTATGGGGTGAGAAGTGAGGACTGGGGCTATGTGGTGACTCTGCCCCGTGTGTTTGAGGTGTTTGAAAGGGAAGCAGTTTCCCTGAACTGTACAGTCGGGGACAGCTTCTCTCTTGCACTGGTGGGTGCCTCCCAATATCGCTTGATACCTCTTGATATCTGAGGTGGGGTATGACTTGTTAAATTCCAGTGACAGGAAAGAAATGCTGTTTTGTTCTCTCAGTGAGTGTATATACAATTTACTGCTTTCCGGAAGGCACATTTTCACTCACTCTCAGTCCTGGGCCCTTGGCTGCTTTGGATGCTCAAGGTCACAGTAATTTGTGAAAAATTGTGGACCTGAAGAGAAGATTGTTGTCCCATCTCCTGCTTTGCTGTTTCCTTTCCCTGTTACTGTGTTGGGGATGGGAAGCAGGGAGGAATGGACCTGGATGAAACTATTCTTTGTCCTCTCTCACATCAGATGATAGGACATCAGTGCAATGTTTCATCTTTGGTTCACTGTTCTTTGTGCCTGAAATAGGCTGAAATCAGCTGCTTGGATTCAGCTGCAGTACATAGGAGTTTCCTTAGGCATAAATGGTGCTCAGCTGATACTGCCTTCTAGAAAACCAGATTTCCTTCATCAGGAAGCTAATATTCTCAATTGCCTATAAATGATCATGAATATCTATGTTTGAGGTAAGCACCTGATTGTTGGTGAGCTATAAAAGCTGAGCCTCGTGACTTTCTGAAAGTAAAACTTCACTCTTGTAGGCAGACTCGCTGAGCTAGTGTTCCATGTACTGACAGGATAGTCTAGTGTTCCATGTACTGACAGGATTGTCCAGTTGGAATTCCTCTGGTCTGTTGTTCCTTCACTACTCTCAAAAATCAGTTGTATATTTCTGTAAATCTGAAGAGCTGCAAAATGCGGTCCCTTCCTCAAAAGAAGGGCTCGGTCACATGGACCCAGGAGTCTCAGGGTAAATCAGGTCTTAGATGGAGGAGAAGGTTGATCAACCCTGCTGATACCAAGGTTCTGCGTGTAGGTACTTCTCTTGGAGTGGAATCTGCAAATACATATTCGACTCTTCTGAAAACCTGACTATTCATGTATGCTGCTTAGGCTGGTTTGGGAATTTTGTACAGAGTTTTTCAGACCAGAGGCTGATTCTGTGGGCTTGTACTGCCCTAAAAGGATTTCAGCATGCTGAAAAGAGTCAGCTCTTTCATTTAACATCAGATGTATTAACACCTCAACATACTTATACTTATGGATAAAATGTGAGTTAATCTGTACTGTATTTTTTAAAAAAATAATATATCTATAT